>PUDQ02000002.1:0-68051 GCA_002964805.2 Trametes villosa | reverse complement strand
TCTCTGGACACCTGCCCTACGTGGTGGAAGAAATACGAAAACGTAAATCGTCGGACGAAGAACCCAGGGGACCGGGCGTGGAGACATCCACGACCGGCGAGCCCCAGGGGTCTCCCGAAACAGTCGAACAGGAAGACAAGGACGATGGGGCGGCCGGAAGCACTGCAACCGAGCCCCCATCGGTAGAGATACGTGGAGCTCGCGCCGTGCCAGAGACGAACGAGGAACGGGAGGCACCCGTTCCTCGCTCGGTACTACTGCACTACCCCGAGGACAGCGAGCGGCCTAAGAAACATACGGTTCCGTGGTCGAGAGACCCGCGGAACCCGGCGGATATGCCGGAGATCGCCTCTCGCGATAGCATTTCGCTGCACTCCTCCAAAGGAGTGAAGCGAGACAAGTATGGCAACGAGGATCCGTACGGCATGAACGAACTGCTGTTCGAGGAGGTAACCAATTACCTCCGCGACCTGCCAGAACGTTCATTTCTGAAACCTCCGGAAGTGATTCCCCATCTCCGGGAGAGGTGGTTCCAACAAGTACAGGACCTTATTGGTCCTATACCACTGGAACTTCCCCCGATGAGGGAAATCAATCATCGGATACCGCTGATTGACGAGAACCATCGATACAACTATCATCACCCCCGGTGCCCCGACGCCGTGCGGGGTGAGCTGAAAACGAAAATGGACCGGTATGTGGATGCCGGGTGGTGGGAAATGAAGCCCGCCACCCAGGCGGCTCCACTACTGTGCGTCCTCAAAAAGAACGGGAAACTACGTACGGTTATCGATGCGCGTCAACGCAACGATAATACGCACAAGGACGTCACGCCATTCCCGGACCAGGACAATATTCGACAGGACGTGGCTCGCGCCAAGTTCCGGTCTAAGATTGACATGTCCGACGCATACGAGCAGATACGCATCGAGGTCGCGGATGTGTGGAAAACTGCGTTTTCCACCATCTTCGGGACAGCGGTATCGCACGTTATGCAACAGGGGGACTGTAACGCCCCTGGAACATTCCAGCGGTTGATGACGTGGATATTCCGCGAATATATTGGCGTCTTTGTCCACGTATACCTAGACGATATATTCGTCTTCTCGAGGACCATCGCGGAACACGAGGAGCATCTCAGGCTGGTGTTCGCCCGACTGAGGGAACAGAAACTGTACCTCAGTCGAACGAAACTGGACCTGTACTCCCCGCGAATGGATTGCCTAGGCCATCTGATCGATGACCTGGGCCTACACGCGGACACCGACAAGATGGCCAAAATACGTGACTGGCCACCGATGCAATCGAAGGACGAGGTCCTTCGATTCCTGGGGCTGGTACAGTATCTGGCTCAATTCATGCCGGATCTGTCGGCATACACATCTCCACTAGAGACTATATGCAAGAATGGACAGCCGTTTTATTGGCGTCCGTTGCACCAGACCTGTCTGGATCGGATCAAGGACATGGCGTGCCGTGCGCCGATACTCCGTCCCATCAATGCGGACAGCGATGAAACCATATGGGTCATCACTGACGCCTCGGTGTGCGGAGTAGGGGCCATGTATGGCCAGGGGGCCGACTGGCGGACATGCAGGCCCGCCGGGTTCATGTCAAAGAAATTCACATCCGCGCAACGGTCATACCAGACCTACGAGCAGGAGGCCCTCGCTATTATCGAGGCCCTCCTGAAGTGGGAGGATAGACTGATTGGGCGGAAGATCCGTATCGCCACTGATCACGAAGCGCTTTTGGAAATGCGCAAAGTGAAGCGGGATACGCGGTCGGGCCGTCTTGTTCGTTGGGACGAATTCTTGTCCCGGTTCGATTACAAAATCGAACACGTCCCAGGAGTAGAGAATAAGGTCGCTGACTGTCTGTCGCGTTATTTCGAGAATGACGCGCCAGACACTCTGCGCCCCATTCACGACTACGTCAACGCCGACGTCAGGTTGGATCCCCAGCTGGACGATATCCCCGACGTACGTCGGGAGGAAATCGAGCAGACAGTGGCCAACGTGGCCCTGCGCGCGCTTCGCGAGGTCGTGGAAGACCGCGAGAAGGAGGCGGCTGAACTTGCATCGAGGGCGGGGCCCAACCCCACATCCGTGGAGGAGCAACCTGTGACTGTGCAAGACGCACTCCAGGACGGACCTCCCCTCAGACATACGGTCCAGGGAGAACCAGGGTTCACAGCGGCCGTTAGGAAAGAATATCCTAACGACGCTACCTTCTCCAAGGTGATTGCACAGCCCCGGGCCCACCCGTCGTTCGAGGTGGAGGATGGACTCCTCTACCTGAACAATCGGTTCGGCATCCGGGTCCTGTGCGTACCGTGTGGGAAGCTGGGGAAACGCAGCATGCGAGAGTTGGTCATTGACCACGCTCATCGTACACTGGGGCACATGGGCAGCCAGCGAACGGCGGAGTACGTCCGCCGCTGGTTTTGGTGGCCTCGGATGACCCGGGACGTCGAGCGATTTTGCACGTCCTGTGGCCCTTGCCAAATGTCCAAAAGCTCGAACGCGCCTCCATTGGGTTGGCTTCATAGCATGCCGGTTCCAATGTTCCCCTGGCAGTCGATGGGAATGGACTTTGTGGGTCCCTTCCCCGACGCCAAGGGGTTCAACTACCTACTGGTGGTCATTTGCCGGCTCACCAGCATGGTACACCTCATACCATGCCGGGTGACCGACTCTGCCACCGTGATCGCGGATTATTACATCCGCGACGTGGTACGCCTTCACGGGTTGCCGGAGTCGATCGTCTCCGATCGCGACTCCAAGTTCACCTCGAAGTTCTGGCGCGAAGTCCATAGGGTGCTGGGTACGAAGTTGCTTATGTCAACTTCGTTCCACCCCCAGACGGACGGCGCCTCCGAGCGTGCCATCCGGAACGTGACGCAGATCCTGCGCGCGCTGGTGGAGCCGCACCAGTGCGACTGGATTGACCGCGTCCCGATGGTGGAATTCGCCATCAACTCCAGCGTTAGCGCTAGTACGGGATTCGCACCGTTCGAGCTGAATTACGGCTATATGCCGCGTATGACGGCGGTGGCGCAGGAGCGGTCCACATTCGCGGGCGTGCAGGCGTTCGCCGAACGCGCGAGGATGAACCTCGAGCAGGCCCACGATGCGATCTTGCAAGCGAGGGTGTCCATGACACACCACGCTAACAAGGACCGCACGGAGGAGACCCGTCCGTTCGCGGTGGGCGACTGGGTGTACCTGTCAACCCGCAACCTGACGCTGCCTAAGAACCGGGCGCGCAAGCTCGCGCCCAAGTTCATAGGGCCGTACAAGGTGCTAGGGGCGAACGCCGACAGTTCTAGTTATAAACTGGAACTGCCGCGCGAGCTGGTCCAGCGGCGGGTGCACCACACGTTTCACGCGTCGTTGCTGCGGCCTCACTTCGAGAACGACTCGGAGGTGTTTCCCGCCCGGGAGGCGAAGAAATTCTACGATTTCGGGGAACCGGATGAGCAGGAGTGGCTCGTGGACGAGCTAGCAGGGCATCGATGGTCTGGTAAGACCATCGAATTCCTGGTTCGATGGTCCACTGGTGAGCACACCTGGGAGCCGTTGTCCCACTGCAACGAGCTCAAGGCACTCGACGACTACCTGGCCTTGTACGGCGTGCAGGACTGGCGGTTGTTGCCGCGCCAGAAGCGCGGCAGCACGCGCGCCCAGTCCCGCTCGCGTTGAGTACGGGCTGCGGGTTGGCCGCGACAGGTCACGAACGCTGAGGGCGGTCGTGATCGCGGCGGCCAAGAGCGCGGTTGCCTCACCGCACAGCTGAGCGGTGGTCACCGCGAGAAAGTAGTGCAGTTAGGCGCCGGGACGTGCCTCGCGACGCGCGTCGCCGGGCGTGGGAAGGCGCGAGCGGACTTTGAATATTCGAGGCGGAGTCTGGGAAGGCGCCGACGCAAAACTTTCGCGTCGTCGCCTGCCCCTCCCCACGACGCCGGATCTTCCCGCCAGTGTCGCCTCGCTTCCTCTTCGCTCGCGCCTCCACTCCCACCCACCCACCCCTCATCCTACCATCATGGCACCCCCTTCCGAGCGCGCCACTGGCCGAGACGTCGGCGACGGCTCGGGTAAGCGCACCCGGATGGACACCGATGCGCCGTACGGCTCGCCTGGAGGGGGAGGGGGCGGGGGCAGTCACCCAGGTGACTACCCTCCGCACAATCCTCCCTCCGGCGGCCAATGGTCCTCCGGGCCCTTCTACGGGCAACAACAGATGCCGGGTCCCTATAGCGGGCAACCCGGGAACTTTGGCGGCGGCAACTTCGGTGCGCCCGCCCAAGGCGGCAATTTCGGCGCGCCCGCGCAATTCGGCTATGCGGGCCCGGGGCAGCAAGACAACCCCTGGCAGCGCCTGGCCGAGTCGTACCGCGAGATGGCGGACGTCGCGCGCCGCGAGAGCGCGCTAATCTCTGACATGAGCGACCTCAAGGAGCAGATGGCCGACATGCGTGGGAGGCTCCGCGAGCGTGACAACACGATCTCGGACCTCGAGCGCAAGGTCGAGCGACTGCGCGACGAGCGATCACAGCTCAAGGCGTCCCTGTCGAAGGCGGAGACCTCGCTCTCCGCTGCCGAGAAGGACGTCGCTCGCCTCCAGGGCGAGGTCAAGCAGGCCAAGGGCGACCCGAACCGCCGGGGGCCAGGATCGGGCCTGGCTCATGGCGGGCCCCGATCGTTCTTCCCTCCGGCCCACGATGAGGGTTGGGCGGGCCGAGGACGTGGACGAGGTGAGGGAGCTCGCGCCCCCGCACCTCGCGCCCCTCCTGCCCCGCTCGCGCCTGCGACGAGCGACCACAACGCCGCCGCGGGGCCGTCGACGAGCATGGCTGCGCCCGGATCGCCCGGCTGGGGATTGCCCGCCAACTATTCCTGGGGCGACCTCCCCGTCGTCACCCCAGGACCAGTGGCGGCACCCTCGGCACCCGGAGACACCGACGTCGTCATGGCTGGGACCGGGGACGGCACCACCGTCGCTCCGCCGGTCGCCCAAACAGAGCGACAGGCCGCCGGGCGTCCCCGCCGGGGTAACACCCGGGCGAAGGTTGCCAAGCTCAACGCGGACGACTTGGAGTTGGCTCGTCTGGAGACGATTGAGCGCACCCCCGAGGAGAAGGAGATCCACCTGGTGCGCTCGCGGAAGGGCCGTCGCGACGAGGACCTCGAGAACAGCGGCCAGCCGCTGTCCGCGTGGTACCGTTGCTGGACGAGCCCCCGCACGGCGCCCAACATGGCGGACGAGCTCGATCACATCCTGGGCGGCGACTCGGAGGACGAGGACGATTCGTCCGAGTTCTTCGGGATCGACATGGTCTTCCAAGACCCCCTCGACATGTTCGCGAAGGGTATGACCCCTTCCGGACGTGCGAAGGAGGTCTCCCGGCACGCGGACGCCAAGGGCTCCGGCAACGCCGACCAGGTGTTGCCTATCGACAGTGTTGCGGAGTACGGTCCGTGGGCGGGCACCACCATCACGTCGGTTGTGCAGGCGCACAACCTACGGTGGTGGGCGGCGGTCGAGTACGACGAGGAGGCCATTCGGTTCTACAAGGCCATCTTCAGGCGGTACAACGACAAGGCGTTGTTCCGCCCCGATGGTGTGCGGTACCTCCACCTCACCATGAGCCGTGACTCGCCCCGGTGGAAGGACCTGGCGCGGGCCCCTCCCCGCCCGGTTAACGCGCCTCGCTGCGTCCTGGGACGGTACCCGGACGCGTCGGCGAGCAAGGATGTGGTGTGGCGCTTCTTCCGAAGCGCTTGCACCACGGTCTGGCCGCTCGGCATGAGACTCGCGTCTGGAGAGACCCCCGACAACGTCGAGTTCGGGATGCCGCTGGCGGCTGACTGCCGCGCCCACTTCTTGCTGTGGCACCTGCTTCCCCAACGGGCGGCCAAAAACCCCCACCGGGTGCACGACGCGCCGATCCGCCGCTTGGTGATGGAGTTGTTCTCCATCCCCGAGTGGTATGAGCGGATCGTCACCACCGGCGAATATGTGGCTATCCCGCAGGAAGCACCCGTCCGGTTCCCTTACGGGGCTGACGACGCGTCCCACGTCCACCTCGCCGCGTGGTTCTGCGTACATGGGGTCGCTCTGGACAAACCCGTCCTCGAGTCCCTGTACCGCTGGGCCCGGCTCGAGCGCAACCAGGCTTCGGGACGCGAGCCCAACGACGCCACTCCGTGGAACGAGGAGCCGCGCTCGATCGACTCCGTCACCACTCCCGCCCAAGTCGCGCTCATCGTCAAGCACGACGAGATAGCATGGGGCACGCGTCTCCTCGAGACCCACGACTCGAACCACGGCGACTTCGATGAACTTATCGACGCCGACGATGCCGACGAGGTCGCGGCTGACCACTAAGGGGGTACGCGTCACTCGCGCCGTGCCCTCGGTCGCCCTCGTCGAGGCTCCCACCTCTTCATCATCCGCGGACCGTCATCGGTCCAGAGGGGGAGGGTGTTAGGGTTGGGGTTGCCGTGGCTGTGCCCGGCTGGGGTCTGGCGCTTAGGCGCCCGTGGGCTGTGGCTTGAAGGACTGTATAGCACCGCCGGCGCTGAGCACGCGCCGGCAGGAGACGTTCATGTATCTATCTTATCATCACCATCCAAGACTCTGTGCATCTCACTCTGGGTCTGACGGTGACCCTATCGTTACTTACATCTTCCTGCCGTTCGCGGCGCAGGAGAGCGACAACCTCCGGGCTCACGTACGAGGTCATGATCGAGTGGACGTCCTTGCGCAGCTGATCGAAGGTGACAGTTCGAGCATATTCTTCGAGAGACGCACACTGTGAGACACGCTCGAGGCAATGAAGTAGACAGGAGGAGAGCGCCGTGAAGATGAGGTCCCTGCACGTGCGGTACGGCGGAAGCGAAGAGAGGACTATGGGCTTGCGATCGAGAACGGTATTGAGGAATGAAAGGGAGGAGGGGTTGCGAGTGCCCGCGTGAGGATCGCCCCAATGAGCTTCGATGATGCCGTGGGTCAGCGCCATCTGGTGGTGGAAAAACCCAGGCCCAAAGGCGAGATAGGCGTAGGAGCGGGCAACGCTCTCATGGCCAGCGCGGTTCGTGATGAGTGAGCGCAAGCGCGAGATAGAGAGCTGGTCGCCGAACATGGGGCGTACAATGCCGGAGAACTTGGTAGTTCCGACATCAAACCCTAGCTCCTTGAAGATGGCGTCCACAACGTCCGCGTTCCCTGTGATGCTGGATTCGTCGATATTCATGGCAGGTAGAGGATATATCTCTGTCTGGTGGAGGGGAATCTGCTCGTCCGTGGCAGGAAGGCAGGCGGTAACCGCCGGACGAAAACGAGCAAAGAGATCCGTACGCGTGACGAGGTCGCGAAGAGCCGCATGCTCTAGAGACTGCTCAAAGAGTTTCGTCTCTGCAGGCGTCTGAAGGATGTCCTTGATAGTGAGGGATGGCGCAGACTCGTAGGACTTGAGGAGGTCAGACGTTTGCATGTCTTCCTCTTTCGCGTCGTATAGCGGGAAGACGGTTGCGCATGTGCCGTTCTCCTGCGAGTCCTTACGGCCAAGGATCTGTTCGGCGATCCTGAACATCATATTGATGTTGTCGTAGACGTGTCCGCAGAGGCGTTCGTGCGCGCATCGACGCGAAGAGAGTCGACAGGCTGCAGAGATGCGGCGGAGCAAGCCAGCCCCACGATAGAGCAGGTGAGAGAGGCCGGTGATGGGCGCTTCAGGCGCATCTTTTGCTTCCGCGCTGCCGATCGCGTCTCGATCGCGTTCCCCGCGTTCCCCTCCTGCCCCCGCGCCGTCCAGAGGCTCGCAGGCACTCGTGCCACTTTCCGCAGACTCGCCAGCCTCACTCTCCGAGCTGTTGTCGTCCTCGGAACTCGAGTAGTCTTCTTCATCGTCATCCGGTACCCAGTCAGCATCGTCGAGGTCGGATTCTGAGTCTGATGACGACGGATCGTCAGGATCCCCGCCACGAGGATCACCATCCGCCGCACCCGAGTCGGCCGGTGGGCTTCGAGTACGTGTGCTTCCACTTCCAGCGAGGCTCGAGTAGCTGCTGCACAGGCCAATGGTGGAGAGGACGGAGAGGACTTGCCGCTGTGCCCCTGCAGCATAGAGGTAGAGACCCATGATGTGCTTCACGAAGCTGTTGTTCTGACTTCGCTCCCCCAGCAGCTCTGTCAGAGCCGCCCCAATCCTCTAAATGTGTTGATGTCAATGGCTGCTGATACAGGTGTGATACAACTTCACTCGCCCTATGTCTCCTAGCCTCGCGCTGCTCACACGCCTCCTTCTCCGATGCTGTCTTCATCGGCTTCTCCGCTTCGACTGTTTGTCTCCTTGTTGTCGTAAAGTGCATCATGAGGGATGCCATGGAGGGGCAGAGCGTATGCAGTCGCGCATGGATCGTCTTCATGTTGAACCCGAGAACGAAGGACTCGGTGATTTGCATGTGGCGCGACATCAGCAGCCCGTCTACGGTTGCGGCGTGAGCTTCTTTACTAACGACAGTGCCCATGTATTGGAGGGCCCAGTTGTGGACCTTCTGTCGGGCCCCGGGAGAGTTCTTCTTCGACACCCACAGGTCCAAGATGCGCTCGACCTGCCCTTCCGTCTCGAACATTCCCCATCGCCTGACCGCGCCCCTGCCGGAACGCGGTCTGCAGACCCACTCCACGAAATCCCCCAGGTGAGTCCACCGTTCTTCAGCGTTTCCAGAGCGCTCTGAAAGCAGCACTCTCGGGCTGCGGCGGCCTCCCTCAAGGCAGAAACCCGTGCCGCCTCGTTCTCCTCAGCCACCCTTTGCAGCTCCTCGAGGCGCTGTACTTCCCGGACCTCCCGCGTCTCTGCCATGGTACGCTTGCGTTTCTCTTGTCCCTTTCGCATCCTCACCTCTTCTCTGGTTTCGTCTTCGTTACTTACTGCAGGGGAGGTAGGAATGACACCTGGATCGCTTGACGAAGCCGCGGCTATTCGGAGCTCTTCGTTTTCGGCCTCGAGCATGTCGGGCTCAGCGGCGTCTTCGACTCGGGGGACGTCGTCAACAGAGGTCTCGTGTGAGGGTGCATCGCCAGGATGGGCATCGGAGGGTAAGCCTTGGAGTGACGAAGCGAGCGACAGGGGTGAAGGAGGCGGAGGCGAGGAAGGTGGCAAAGCACTCAGGGGAGACATGGTAAGCAAGTCGTCCAGATTGAGAGCAGACATGTTTGAGGCTGACAATAGTCACGCTAGGCCCAGCTAATATCAGTGTGAAGTTCCGAACCCAGAAGAGAAGTAGTGAGCATAGGAGTATGCGGCGACGGGGCCGTGAGGTACGCGGATAGGTGGTGTCAGTGACCGTTCAAGACAGGAGCCGCGAGCTCGTTCGATTCGACCTGTATCCTCTACGCTGTAACCACTACATTGACTCTTCTGCAAAACACTCTTTTTTGCGCCGTCTCTTCCTCCCATGGCTCGAATCTCGCGTAAAGCAGCTAGGCAGGCCCACTCTATTTTCACCGCTTCAAAGCCTCTACGCTCTACTGCTCGACCCCGCCTAACCCCGGAAGACCTCAAGTCGCTCGCTGCCCGGTTGCGCGAGGCATTCAAGTGGGATGACGACCCTAAAGACTTTCAAATGGCGGCTATACAGGCTCAAATCGAGGGTACGGACATGATCGTGCAAGCTCCCACCGGCTCCGGGAAGACTGCGCTGGCGGCGGGGCCGCATCTCTGGCCTGGCAATGAGAAGAAATTTACCTTGATGGTTTGTCCCCTGCTCTCTCTGGAGGAGGAGATGGTGCGTCACCTTCTACCGACTGCAGTATATTTTTTATAGCGCATACTACATTCTAGGTCCAAACATTTGATACGGACTTCGGCTTGAAGGCTGTCGCCTTGAACAGCGCAAACGGTGCATGTTCGCCCCTCGTAATCCGAGTACGCTGTCACTCGCTCAGAGCCCATAGAGTACAAATTACTTATTCTGGTTCCTGTAGGACATTCTGAACCTCAAGTATCAGATCATCCTCGTGTCGCCCGAGATGCTTCAGTCGCGCGCGTTTATGGATCGCATCCTGCGGAACACAGGCTTCATGCTGAACATCATATCAATGTTTGTCGATGAGGCCCACTGTATCGCTCACTGGGGTGCAGACTTCCGTAAGAAGTACGGGTCACTTGGGAAGATACGGTCGTTCCTCCCTCGCGGCACCCCCGTCATTGCGGTCACAGCAACTCTCACCGCGCGCGTTCGCCGGACAATACATCACGTCCTGCAATTCGCGCAATCCGAAACTCAGTCCCGCTTCATCAACAAGGGTAACGACCGTCCCAATGTTTCTATTGTGGTGCGAGCCTGTGAGCATCCCCTAAACTCCTACGCCGATCTCGACTTCGCCATACCGCCGACACTGCACAGCGCCACAGACATTCCGAAGACTTACCTATACGTCGACAACATCGCTGCCGGGGGAGACATCATGGACTATCTCAACGAGAGGATCCGTTGTGCGGTAGCGGCTTCCCGCTCGAACTCTTCTCGACCGACGAGGTTTCCTAACGGTGTCGTGCGGCCGTTCAACGCAACCCTGTCCCAGGAGTACCGGAGGCTCGCGATGGCTCACTTCCGTAGGGGTAGTATCCGAATCCTTGTCTGCACCGACGCTGCAGGAATGGTAAGTACATATTTGCTGCAAATACGTGTTCGCGCTGACCTGACTCTGGTACGCACACTCAGGGATGCAATTTGCCTGACATCGACCGTGTTATCCAATGGAAGCTGCCTGCGACACTCTCCAACTTCATCCAGCGCGCGGGGCGTGCTGCGCGGGGACGCGGCCGCCGTGGACTTGCAGTGCTGCTCGTGGAAAGGTCAGCATACAGCGTTGACCTCGTTTCGGATGGCTGCGAAGCTGCTGCGAAGACCAAGGGGAGCGCACGACGGCGAAAAGCAAGCACTAAGGATGGCGGGACTGCCGAGGGCGTCAAGAAGGATCCCAAAGAGGTCCGTGAGTATGCCAGGTCTCACGGGGTTGGGCGTGGGGCGTCCAACCGGGACGACAGCCTACCCGACGGCCACCCACCTCTCCTCGATCCAGACGCCTCCGATGAAGGCCTCCTCGCCTTCGTACAGAGCACCTCATGTCGGCGACGGCTTTGGGCCAAGGTTTTTGAGAGTATTCTGTCTGGTACGTGTTCACTCTCTGTCCGGCTATCTCACGCGCCCATTGACCAGTCCTAACCTCCTGTATATATCATGCAGATTCGCCTACGGTGCCCTGCTGTGATATCTGTGCACCATCCCTGCTCGACATCACGCGGCCATCCCCCCCACGCCCAGATGCCAAGGCGAAACAGCTCAAGCGCGGACTGCCCGACCTCGACGCGCAAAAGAAGCTACGCGAGTGGCGACACCAGATATTCGCACGCGATCACAAACGCGCTCAGTACGACGAGACCGCCATCCTAGACGACGATCTGGTCTCGTCGCTCATCGTTTGCGGGCCAGTCGACGCTGAAAATGTGTCGACTATCCTTAAAGCGAAATGGATCTTCTGGGACGACTACCACGAGGAGCTTGAACGCTATGTCAGTACCATCCCCATCGTCTTCACACCTGTCCCAACCAAACCGCGTGCCTCGCGAGTGGCTGCCGCCTCTGCACGTCCCTCTGTGGCACAGCCGGAGCCGTCTCCGCCGCCCATGCAGCCGACCGCCGCTAGTCACTACACGCTTCCTATGCCCTCCACCGCCTACCCGCCAACCTATCCCTCGCCAACATCCTATCTCGCCCCTCACGCACACCCGTCTACACCTCAGATGCCCCAGAAGCGTGCTCGTGAAGAGAGCCTGGCTGGGCACGCTCCATACAGCCCCTCTGTCCCGTTCGGGGAACCTGTATCTGGTCCCTCTAAACGCGCTCGGCTCGACCCAAATCCCGCGCCCCACTTCACCCCTCTGCACGCTATGACATACAGTCCGTTCCAGAGACCGCCGTCAGTGCACGGTCAATACGATCCGAAGGTGAGGCATGAGGCCGTGCCATCCTGGGGGCAGTATCCAGCGCCACCCCAGCGCCATCGTGCCCCGCCAATGCCACTCTCGCAACACGCGAATGCACCCCCACCCCCACCATCCCGACACCCGCTTGCGCCGCCCCCACCATCCCGACACCCGCTTGCGCCGCCCCCGCCCCCGCCCCCGCCACACGTGCTTGGGCTGGCACCGCCGTCCCGATACCCGCCGCCGCCGTCCCGACACCCAGCTGGGCTGGCCGGGCCGCAGGCATCCCACTACCCAGAACTTCCACCGCTACCGCCTTCAAGACACCCGCTGGCCCCGCCTCGACAAGTTCTCACTCCGGCGCCACCGCTGCCGCCGTCTCAACATCCGCCAACAATGGCAGCAGCAGCCGCGTCGCAGCACCTACACGCCCGGGCGCTGCCGCTGTACCCGGCGCAACAGCTCGCGGCACCAGTGGCGGGAGGGGCGCTCATGCAACCCTCGACATACCAACACGCACCGCCACCGAGTCCGAGCCCGCAAGCGTCGCAGCACCTACACGCCCGGGCGCCGCCGCTGTACCCGGCGCAACAGCTCGCGGCCCCAGTGGCGCAACCCTCGACGTACCAACACGCACCGCCGCCGCGTCCGAGCCCGCGACATGCGGAAGATTTCGCATGGGCGCCGAGTCAGCCTGAGGCTCCAGGTGGTCCTACAAGATATCTGTTCGTATCTCCGGGCCACCAGCTCCCGCCGCCCCCGAGCCCCAGTCCCCAGCAACGCCAAGTTCACTGGCCACCGGGAGGACATCCGACCTCGTCGATTCAGCAGCAAGGCCCGCCTGGTAGGCATACGCTACCGGCCCCGAGACGCCAGGTTGCACCGCCGCCGAGTCCGAGCCCACAACCTCGTCATGACCGCGTGCTTCTCCGAGGCCCCGGGCCGCTCGCGTTATCCGCTCAGCAGGGGCGATATCGACTACCGCAGTCAGAAAACCAACACCCGCTCGCCCCTCCCTCAAGTTCGTTCCCGCAACATGGTTGGCCTATGGGCGGCCAATCGATGGCAATCCCGTCTGTCATGGACCCATGGGCTGGAAGGCACACCCCTCCCAACCTCGCGACTCCCTTCCAGCCTCAAGAATCCTACACCCCACCCACGCCGTTACACTCCCCCGACCTACGCCCATCTTTACATGTACCGCCTGACGTCGACTCGTGGAGTAGTGTATTTTGAATTGATGCATCCTATATTTAAACCCAGGCACGTCTACATCTCGCACGAATCTGCCAGTTGCGCATGCTCTCGAAGCTTCGCTCGTGCACAATCACCACAGTGGTGAACATGCGATTTCGCCAAGTACGTTTTCACACGGGTTCCTGATTGGGAGCTCCCTGCAAAGGGACGCCCAGTTGGACCAGCCGTTCGGACATCCTCGAGTGTGGCGTGGCGGAGTCCTAATGTCCGATCGGCTGGTTCACGAGCCTACCCATTAACGTCAAGTCTCCCCTACGATGTCCCCCACGGCATCAAGGATCTCCACCTGCCAGCTCGCCTCGCCACCAGGCAGCGCGTCCACCTTCTTGAAGAACTTGTAGTTGCTGTCGAACGATGGCTTGGTCCATTCGCGTGTCTGGATATTCCGGTGAGTTCGTATAGGCAGCACACTAGTTCAGCGATATGCACTGACGATGTTCAGCTTTAGGAACCTCTCAATGCTTGACTGCGTCAGACCGGACGTGATGAGCCACTGCGCCAAGTCCCATTCGTCTTGATCATCGAATGGAGCCCAGGGTGAGTGTCCAGCGGCCTTCTTCAGGCGTCGAATCCGCTCAAATGGCGTCTCGGCAGCACCTTGCGCAGTCCCTGCGGCGGTCGGGAAGTCGTCCACCCACGCCCTTCGTGGGAGACCTCCTGCCTCTCGGTCCGTTTGCGGGAGGCCTCCTGCCTCCTGGTCAGGCACTTCCTCGACTGTCACCGTACGCCTCGTTGCCGGGATGCTTGCTGTTGAAGGCTCGTTCGCAGCCGCGTGGCCTGTCGGTAAGCCGGGGCCTATGCTGTCGTGTCCGCCGTCTTGATCTTGCAGTTGCAGGTCTTGTATGTCGATGTCGACAGCCGCTGCCGCGCCTTGATCGGCTTCGGATGCTTGAGTGTCCCGCCTCTCGTCAGACGTTAGGATTGGGCCCAGAGCGGCAGCCGCTGCATTCTGCTGCTCCTTGACTGTGGCAGACGCCCGCTGGCAGGCTGGCCGATTACGGATGTGCGTGGCGACACCTTGAGCGGATCGGAGGGTTTTGTGACAGTGGGGGCATGTGTTGGGAGGCAGCGAGAGAGTGTCCATGAGAGATGAGGCCGTACCCGTACGATGGATGATGGCGAGGAGAACGTCGGTGAGGATGACTCCACCAGTCGCTATCTTGATGTGCTGAGGCTGAGCTGGGCTGACTTTGACCAATCACAGTGTTTGCGGTCACGTTCGTTTGGACCTCCCAACGATTCTGGCAAGACTCCGACTCGGGATATTCAGCGCCTCGTCCTTCAGTTCTCCCCTCACGCTCAGCCGCCATTGTGCTCGCCATGCCTGCAAGTGGCAAGCGCAAGGCCCCAGAGCGCGACAACGACGCTGCCGAGTACGTTGACGACCAAGCCCCCACGGACGCTCCTCTCCTACGCTCTGGCCGCGCACGCAAACCGTCGTCCAAGCAGGCTCAGATCAGTGAGTGCCCCGGTGTAGCCATGGTCCGATGGTTTTTCTCACCTCGTCCAGACCAGGATAAGCGTACAAGTGTCAACAAGGAGCTTAAGGAGCTTCAAAACAAGCTGAAGGCGTTGAAGAAGACAGCTAAGCAGCTCGACGAGGGTGAATGCTCATCTTGCTCAACCTCACCTCGTAATGGACACCTTACAACCTTTCTTTCACAGAGCCTGAGGAAGACGACGATGCACAGGCATCCGACGATGCACCAGAGAGTGAGGAGGAGGATCCAGACGTTGTGATGAGGCGTCAGCTTCAGTCTGCGGTACGTCCTTTCCCGCTCTTATGTGCAATAGTTGTTACACTAAGCCAATTGTGCAGTTCAAGTCGCGCGGAATCCATGACCCGCCCACTACCGCGGGGCGACGCCTCCGACTCGAAGGGGAGAAGGGCACAGGAGCTTCGGCGGCCAACAGCGGAGTAGTTAGCTCTGATACTGTATCCCCGCCTGACTCGGAGGTCTCGCGCATGGTGCCGGCACCATCTCCGGCGATGCTGTCGACTCTACGGCCGGTCGATGCTGCAAACCTAGAGGGTGGTTCCTCATCGGATTCGTTGGTCCACAGACTGCCGTCGCCACCCAGCCTCTCGCATGCCTCTTCGCGTCACCACTCGCGCTCTCCTCGTCGTCGTTGGCACTCTCCCCGCCGCCGCTGGCACTCTCCCCGTCGCCGCTCGCGCTCTCTCCATCGCCGCTCGCGCTCGCGTTCTCGCTCTCGCCACCGCTCTCGCTTGCGCTCTCGCCTTCACCACCGCTCTCGATCACCACGCCGCAACTCACGCTCGCCTCATCGCGGCCGCTCGCGTGTTCGATCTGGCTCCCCTCGTGAGCAACGCGACAAGCATTCCTCAAGCATTCGCTACCGTAGCCGCGAGCGCGCCGATAGGAGCCCCTCCCTCCTGTCGTACTATCGGCCTCCGTCTCATTCCCGTGGGCATCACTCTGAGCAGTCTCCACGTCGTGAAGCAGACTCGGAGGTCGGCCACCGGCAATCCTCTTGCTCCTCGTCTTCAGGCATGTCACACAGCAGCACCCATTCATCTTCCACGTCCCGTGCAGCGTCATCCACCCCGTCTTGTGCGACACCTTCCGCCCCTTCCCGTGCAGGTTCCTCTGCCCCCTTGCAAACAGCCTCTAGCTCGACCAGCCCCGGTGTACAGAATATCCCAAGGGGTGCAGCACCGTTCAACAACGGCAAGGCACCTTCGGGCAAACCGAAGGCAGCGGACTACGAGCCTCGTGTTGCGAAGCTAATCAATCGTGCTTGCCACCAGTATGAGGTTCTCATAGCTACTGATCAGCCATTCCCGGAAGCGGGCATCCCTGCCACATGGGCATCACGCGTTTGGACGGACGTTTGCAAGGATGCCCAGGTGAATTACGAGCTCTCTGAACGGATCGAACGCATATTGAGTATCATTCTCTTTCTGGGAATGCGCTGATACTGACGAAATCTCCTTGTCTTCTTCATCCAGATCACGGCTCGCGGCTCGCATGCACGCGGTGTCTTGCGTGACAAGATTTTGCCTCACATGGCGCCGGCCTACGGGCTCCTGACCGACCGGAGCGAACGCTCGCGTGTCAAGAACCTTGAGCGGTACAACTTTCTCCTCGACCGGGACGCCGAAGACCCAGAGCCTCGGTTTCACTACAAGGTCAGTGCCTCATCGCTGGGTATCCGTGTCGTTTATTCCCCTGCCTAATTTTCTTCTCAGGACATTGAGGGAAAGGGCGGCTTCGCCCTCAACAGTGTCGTCGCGACCGCCATCAAGGCTCAGTGGTTCAAGGATGCTAGTTCTCCCGGTGTCAAGTACAGCACACAGTTCTCACCTATCCGGGACGTCACCTTAGCCCTCATTTTCACTACGGTACGTTGCTCTCTGCGCGCTCGCGCTGTCATCGAAGTGTTCTGTACTAAGGTTACTGTCTAGATCGAGTTCTGTTTGGATCAGTACGCCACTGGTCATCTCGATGAAAGCCTAACCTACGCAGACAAGGCATACCGCCTGAAATACAACGCCCATCTCAAGCAAATTCGCGACTGGTGCAAGGTCGACGAGGCGGCCACGCGCTTGGTTCGGCAGCGCATGTACGACCGCGCGAGGTATGTCCGGATCCCGACACGCGCGGGTAAAGAGGGCCATGGCTGACCTCGGTTACTTTAGGCGTTCGTCAGGAGCGGCGCCGGAGACCAAGGCACCTAGCGGTCTGTCTCAGGCGTCGTGCGACCGCCTACGCCTTGAGCTGGCCGCGGCGCAGGACGTGAGCGACGAAGATCTTTGAGAGGAAGGCTCGCCGGGCCGCAGCGCTCAGGTCGTGTTAGGATGTAACTGTGTTCAGCCTGTAGTACGGTCTGCGCCTCCCGAATTTCGTGCCATAATCCGAGCTGTGATGTGTTGCGTGGGCCTATTCCTGTAGGATACCGCCAATAATGTCGATCTACGGTCGCTTGACATACTCCCACCCAGTGCTACGGGCGGCTACATTGCACCCCGATCAGCAACGGGCGTCTACATACGGTAAGGGCACGGGCACAACATATCCGGGGGGTTGTCTACAATACCACACTGTCTATGTACGCTACATCGGTCTACATTGACTTCCTTTTTTTCCCTGATGTGGCAGTTATGGGATCTTCGAGCTGCAGGGTGATGGGCATGAGCAAACGTGGTTCACCGTGTGGTGGCATTACCACTCACCGTGCTCTCCCTGTCATAAAAGCCAAGCTTCACCTTCTCGTGGGCAGGCCTACACTCCCCAAAGCTTCTCGCTGCAACCACTCGGCGCTCAGCAGGGTTGTGAATACTGTCGAGGTCGAAGAGCCTGGCCAGATTCTCGCCTCTTCTAACCGCCGTACCCTTCGCCGTGTGGAACCCATGCCACCCCACACCGTCGTCGCGACAAACGCAGCGCATGAAGAGCGCTGTCGAAGAATGTATCCCTATGTCCAGAAGATGGCGGAAGCATTGCGACGAATGGCATGTGGTGCAGGGAACAGCGTGCTCTGGTGACACTTTGTGTGCCCCCTTCTGACCATGACCGGGGCTAGGGCGACACTGGAGTGTCCGTGTCCGCATTCTATCCTTGAAAAGACAATCCACAAGGTCACTGTGGTCAGCCTGGAGTATATTAGGTGTCTAGTACAGGCACTGACCCGTTCCATGCGATATTCGCGAAGTGCGCAGGCTGCTTGGAAGAGCCAGACGTCTTCGCCGGTGGGCAAGTGACTGCAGATATGATCAGTATCACCTGAAATACGCACTGCATGTATACGTACTCAGGACACCGGAACTCGGGCAGCGCCTCCTCTGAGGGTAGCGCCTTGGCGAGGGCCTTCGCAGCATCATTGCGGTCGGACAGCAGCATATCGAAGGGCCTGCACTGGGCCGGCACCATGTCCATGCACTCGCATATCCGGCCTTCCACGTAGCATGCTGGGCAGAGGAGGAGCCCGTCCCCTAGGACGGGTGGCGAGCCATCGCCCGATGTTCCACACCGTCTGCATTCGAAGAAGCTCTGAAATATGTCAGCCCCACAGAAGTCACACTCGAGGTTGCACAACGTCGAGCGCTCCTTTGCACGGTAGCTTGCCCAACGGTCCTGCGTGTCGGGTGGCGGCTGGAGCTTCAGCTTCAGCCTTTGCGATGAGCGCGGCCGCGCGCTGTCGCTGTCCTTCCTGCTAGATGCATCGGGGCCAACGGTCATCACCCGCCCGGCGCTCGTCTCAGAGCAGAAAACATGCTGGAGCTTTGCGTGGCAGCCGGCGAACTCGTCACGGAGGACCTCGTCGAAGAGCTGCACGAGTTGCTTCAGCTTCTGGGCCTGCGCGTGAAAATTGGGCGCTGGGATGGAAGCGCCGACCACGGCGCCCGCGGGGCTGCGAGCGGAGAAAGCGATTTGGAGAGCTTTCGTGAGGTGTTGCATGGAGCGGTACAGCACAGTCCTGATTCGGTACTGCTCCTGCCGACAAACCCTGAGTGTAGTGGAGGCTATGTTTAGTCATCGTATGCACCGATAAATCATGGGGCATCCTACCTGCGGTAGATAGGAAGCTCGCAGTGGAGCGCGGTCCGGATGCCGTCTAAAGTCATGCGAGACCAGCTCATCTTCATCGCAATCCCGCCCGCGTTGACTACCTGATGGCAGCTACGTGGTGGGACTAGGACAAGGTCGCCGACCTTCTGCTCAGCAAGGTATACCGTGAAGGGCGCGTTGCCAAACTCCTGTAGGGTGGTGACGTGCGTCTCCCAGTCGAGTTCCTGCTTGAGCTCTTCGTGGAAGTACTTCGCGACTACGGGCGCATTGTCGGCTGCAGACATGAACCAAAACGAGGTCCCGTTATTCTCGGAGAAGCACATCAGATTCTGTCCGGAGGACGAGCAGAGGTCCTTGTGCGCGGCGGTGTACGTATCGCCGATGCCCATATAGCAAAGGAGCGTCTCCACAGCTTCCTAAGAACAGAGGCGTCAGATGTAATAACGGCGAGTCGTTCATCCGAAACACTAACTGAGGAAGAGAGGTATCCAAGATGATCATCGGTCGAGCCGGGTAGCAATCCGGGAGGTAGAGGACTGGACTCGAGCAGCCACTTCCGCCATTCGGCTGGACAGTCAGCATCTTTCCAGTAAAACCTCTCCGTTTCTATTTCAAGTCCCTCAGTAAACCTGGCGATGGAGAACACATTATGAGGTCTGACCTCCAGGAGTGCAATGCACTTGCTGCGAGCCGGATCTGTTTACGAATTCGGCAAGGGTCATGGGCTGATCGCCCCAATCGTACATGTTGCGAACATGAATGTCTAGAGATTCCATAGGGTGAGATAGTACACGGAGGACAGCAGAATTCAGCGCACCCTTTCCTCCTGAGGCTTGGAGCAGCCATTCCAGGCTGAAGATGTCTCGCGGCCAGCTATGATGTTTGTGCCAGTCTTCGATCACTAGTGGGATGCCATCCCGCTCGTAGTTCTCCAAGGCGTTGGACAGGACCCCTGGCTCGGAAAGGGCGGAGACCCGCCGGACTGGCTCGAAGTTGTCATACCTCTGACAGAGGTATGTGGCTGACCAGTCTCTTGTTGTCACTCGGGAGGGCGTAAACTTCGAGCTCGATGCCACAAGTGCTGTCCCAGTGGATACAGAGGGCCCAGCTACCGGTTGGTTGGTGGGGAGTGTGCTGGAACGAACGGTGGTGGGCGTACATAGTGCCCCGGGTATCGTGTGGGCTGGCGATAGCTGCGTCTCCGGAGGTCCCTGGACGTGTAACGAAGGGTTTGTACGCAGAAGCGGCGTCGCAAGAGATGGGGCTTCGCCTCGCCTAGGGTGCTTTCTGCGCTGCATATTGCGAGCGAAGGGAGGATTCAAGTGACCGCGATTGCGGGGGGCTCAGGCATTTGGTCCAGGCGCCCAACCGACCAAACGAACAAAGTAACCCTAACCACATCCCGCATTGCAAGCGATTTCGCGCACAAGTAAGCGCGGTCGCCTCGTTTGCGGGCAAGCTCACTCCCCCCTCTCGCTCCCTCAGTAGATAAGTTCAAGGATAGCGCACGGGCCATAGATTCAGTAGACGTAGAGGCACTACATATACACTAACAGATACGGCGAGGACTAGGTAGACCCGCAAAGTAGAGAGACTCGGACCGCGGGGAAGCGACCTAAGAATTCGAGCAGCACGTCAGCTCAGCAACCTCGCAAGTGCATGTGCAGACTCATATTCGAGCGCGAAGAACCGTAAGCTACAAGACTAAGAGGTTGGACACCGAACGCGCCGCAGCGCCGTCATTGTCGTCGAGATAGTTGATACGCAAGTAGCGCGAGCCGTTCTGCTCGATCAGGCACTCCGAGGGGCAGTCGTGCAGCTGGAGCGTCTCGAAAAGGTCGGAAAGAATCATAAAGGACCCTCGTCAGTCGCGGGTACGACGAGCAGGCGATCCTGGAGCATCACGGACAGCGCGAGATACTCCATCGCCTGGTCGCCGACGAGGTCGCTCCGAAACGACAACCTTGTCGTGCAGCTCCTGGACGGCCTCGAAGAATCGGCGCGGGTGGAAGGTTGTGCCCCGCGTGAAGATACCTGCTGGCTGCGGCCATGGGGGAAGCCGCTCGACGCCGGTGATCTTCTGTCCGCTGGGAAGCGTCTTCTCGAACTTCGGCGGCTTCTGCTTGACGCCATCGGAGCAGAATCCTTTTCTTGTGATTGTTCTGTGTGCCTTCGGGGCTGGCCCACATGATGCCCTTGCAGCGCGAGCACGTATGAACCTTCGTGCGCTGCAAGGCGTGTCAGAATTCCAAGAGAAATGCGACCAGGCCGTCGGTAGAGTGACGCACCTTTACCCCGCTAGTTGTATTATCACTCTTCGTCAGCAACACCGCATGGCGGTGTTCGCGCCAAAGTGTTCCCCCGTCTGTAGTCTTGGCTACCATCGCGCGCGAGGAACATCAGCTCTGCTCAGCGATACATGGGCGCGGGCGCAGAACTTACAACGGTAATTGTTCGTTGCAATTTGCCCTAGGATGCAGGTTTCAACCCCCGCAAGCTTCTCCATGAGTGCTGGCGGCGTCTTGCAAGCCATGTTCTTGCTCTTCTGGGAGTTGAAGCGGTCTACTTCTGTGTTGTAGATCGATGCTGCCGCAATCCACTTGCCCGGGGACATGTTGTACGACGCCCATTTATGCTCTGCACGGAGACGCATAAACAGGAAGAACGCGTCCTACTCGCCCCACGCGAACGTCAGAGAACGCGCGTCGATCCCGCCAAGAACGGACATGAGCGCGTGAGGCCGGTGACCTTGAGCGGCAGCAGGCATTTCGAGAGCGGGCTAGACGGCGGGGGGAGGAAGAACGGATGTACGGGTGCTGACTGTCCCTGCCATGACACGGAAGAGCCGTGGACGACTAGGGAGGCGGTGGGATGCTGAAGATGCACGAAGCTTCTTCTGCAGTGAGGCGGTGCTGGTAGAAGGCGAGTCCGAAACTGTGAGCGTAGAGAAATCAGGCAGATCCACCTCCGTCGCCCGACGCTTCTGAGCCTTGACCTAGTTGTCCGCGATGTTCAACAACGCAAGCACAGGAATCGTAGCGCAACGTGACATACCGGCGAGTCATCGCTACGCGCGCGCGCAATTGTCGACGGCGGTCATGGCATCGACGTCGATCACGGTGGGGGCGTCGACGTCCGGCGTGTCCACGGACTTGATAGTGTTAGTTGCTACACTTAGCCCGTTGAGTCGCGCGCACATCGGTAGGATAGGTGGGCGGCCTTCGAGAGCGGCAGGCGGTGCAGTCACGGAGCTGTCAATGGGCGGGGCAGGCTCCGTGGATGTTGCACCGGAGGATGCATTGACAAAACCACTGGTGCGGGGCAGAGTAAAGCCATCTATAGCAGATTAGGGTGTAGGAGAGGCGGGGATGGCGATCAGTGACGAGTCGCCTACAAGATCCAAAAGTGTGGGCTTACCAAACGAGCCAGAGGCTATCAACGCACCCTTCTGATCGTCGGTGCGCTGCTGCAGGATGAGCATCAGAACGGGATCGATCCCCAGTTCGTTGCACAATTCGGACGCGCAGTCAGAATCCTCTTGCAAGGGGAGCTTGGCGGCGATATCGTCGAGCGGCTCCTGCTTGATCGGAAGGAGGTTGTGGTAGTCGATGGCGGCGGACCCAGCCGTGACAAGGCCAAATGTCTCCCTGCTGTCGGCGGGGCTGAGGATGGGGAGAGGGTGTAAGCCGGCGGGAGGAGGCTTGTCGCCTTTCGGTTCAAGGAGAGCGTTCCACAGTGTCGCACAGGCGTTGACTAGATGTACGTGGTGCGAGCCGTAAGTCGAGAGGGCGAAGGGACTGGGGCTGGCGCCGGTTCCGGAGAGCTCTACACGCAGGTTGCGACGCAGAACGAAGTCGTAGCAGAGCGTGACCAGTATTTCGAGCCCGCTTGCGTGGGACTGTTGGATCCCGTTCCATCCCTTGTGTGAACCCTCAATCCGACTCCCATCCGATCGCACGTCGTCGCGGGGTCGAGCAAGGCAGCCCTTGCAAACGTGCTCGAGCTGATCCTGATGCGTCTATGACAGACAATAGGTGGTTAGCGGCTAGGTTATATGAAGGTCGAAACGCGCGCGCACCTTGTCTGCGGCCACATTCCAGACTCCGCCCCACGCGACCCACTTATCGTAGGCGGCTACGAGCCGGCTCTCCTGCTCCTCCTTGCTCCAATACCGCGCGGGAGCCTCGGAGGTTGCGGTCGACTTGAGGATGGCGTCGACAATACTGCGTGCAACCTCGCCATGGAGGGGGTTCTTCATCCCACCGAGTACGCACGCCATGTACCTATCGGGAGCAATTAGTAGCCGTCAACAAGGGCTTCAGAAGACGGGCTTGCCTCATCATAAAGTGCCAAACGTGAAGCAGCACTGAAATGTCGGGAAAGACTCGCTGGAATGCGTGCTTGACATGGCAACAGTTGTCTACGATGGCCATCTCCGGATCGGCGAATCGACGCTTGAGGCCCGTAAGCATTTCTTCAATGGCATTGAGCTGCGTGTGGCAGAATCGCTGCCCAGAGTGCTGTTGTCAGTAGTAGCTCTAAGATCCGAGGCAATGGCAGATTTGAGACGAGGACGTACAAAAGCTAGGATCTGATTGTGTTCGTTGATGACGGTGTGCAGACCGCCAGTAAAGAGCCTCTTGCGGGCGCTGTCATCGCCGACTACCGTCGCTTTGGAGGCAGTTCGGAAGGTGGCGTCAGGTGACGGCTACGTCGTGGCGTTAGTTTCCGGATATGGAAGGCGAACGCTCAGCGCAAGCGCGTGGTGTCAGCTCACCGCTCTTCGTCCTCATACTCACTCTCTTGAGTCTCTTGCGACTCTGCTTGACGTGTTTGCTCGCTGAACTTGGTGAAGACATCGCTTATGAGATCGTCAGTAATCAAGGTACCGTCATGTCCGACCAAGTTCTTTCCCAGCGACTCCGGCTTCGCGAACGCTCGTAGCGCCGCCTTGTGCGGGAGGATCGAGACTTGCTGCGAACGCGTCTGGTACGCTTGTAGGTAAGCAAGCCTCCGCTTGTGGTACTCCATAAGATGAAGCTCTAATTGGACACCGTTGTTGGTTGTTGCGCAGATATTACCTACAGCGTAGAGGTGGACGCACGTCTAATGTTCTCAGATAATCCCGCCGCGGTCGTCGACGGGCGGAGCTCGATAACCAGGTCGAAAAGGTCGGCGGTGAGTGCGCACCGCTTCATGAAATGCGGAACTCCATCTAACACATGGGATAGCATCTGTCAGCGGCCGGTACGGGGAGAGTAATACAGGCATACGCACTCGGGAGCTCCCAGTGCTCCTTGTGACGGTTCCCAGAACAAGATGTTCGTCGTCGCCCAGCAATACTTTCCCTCCTCCTTCGTTTCTCCGTCCTTCCCGAACTTCTCCTGGCACGCAGGGCACCACAACTGCGCCCCAATAGCCGTCTCCTCGAACGCGACGCCGTGGACCTCGCGATGACCGGTCGCCGTCCACCCATTCCACTGGACTTTCTCGGAGCCGCACTGGGGCAGCGGGCGACGGCTGGGTAGTAGAATGGATGGACGACGTTCAGGAGCTTCAGGTAAGCGCACTCCGGGGTAATTTCCGGCGTGATGAGCCGCTTCTGATCATGAATGAAGGTAGGAGGGGTGAAGCGAGGTCCGAGGAAGGGGATATCGATCCGGAGAGGCTCGCTGCTGCGGGACCTCTTGGAGGAGCGTGTATGCTCGGCAAGGAAGTTCTCGTATTCGCAAATGTGAGCTTCCCATTCTAATTGCGGCAGATATTGCGACTGAGTCTTCCTATTCTTCTTCCAGGTTTTCCAGTGCAACTCCACCTTCAATAGCACCCGACGACGACTCAGTATGGGTAGGGCGACGGGAAAAGGGGTATGGGCGTGCGCGAAGGCGCTCGGTATTTACGTTCTTATTCCACTTGCCAATAAAACCGCTACGCTCCTTCGCGGGTACGATGTTTGTGCAAAGCGCGCGCACTGTAGCGGGCTCGAATACGGACATAGTGGAGGACGAGAGAGGTGTCGTATGAGGAACGCACGGATTGCCCCTCCATTCCGACGCCTTAACACGACCCGCGCTTGCCCGCCCGCCCGCCGCGCGCGATCACGACACTGAAACGCTTCGGTTCGTTCGTGTACTTCATACCTTCACGCTTCACGCTTTGCGCGCTGTAAACGATGGACACAACGAGGCTCGGTGATATTACAGTGCAACTGACAACCTAAATCCACCTTCGCGCGCTGCTACAAAACATACCGGGGAGCTCTACTACACTCTTCGTACTGAACGGCGCTACGCGAGTGCTAAACGTAGACAATGTGCGCGAGATTAGCGTAGATTACGCGGGAGCGGGGTACGTTGCGTCGGTGATAGTCTTTCTTGTTATGCCTGAGTGCACAGGCTGCGGGACTTCTTTCAAGTCTCTTTGGAGCCACCAGGACTCATGCCAAGCAACGATCGGCCTGCTGAGCAATGGTCCCGCTGAGAAGAAACGACACTGCGAGGAAGAGGAGGCTCGCATCAGCAAAGTGGGTGCACTGTCTATCGACGGCTGAAAGGCCCTGCAGCGTCAATATCGCGCTGCAGCGTTCGTAGCATACGGTTGATTCCTGGCTCGAATCCATGTGCCCTACTAGTTCACCGTCTCGCGCTCGCGCGCGCTGCAAAGCGCGCGCCGAGGGCATGCAGCGGGCGACAGAGGCTCGCGCGCGGCCTTGTATCGCGCCACAGCAACGCGCGCAGGAGGCTGCAGCGCGCTGGAGGCCGATGCAGACGCTCACGCGAAGCCTTGCAACCGATGAGATTGTCAGGCTGTCTTATGGAGCGAGATAGCCCCTCGCGCGGGGGGATGCATGATTCACACCCTTAGCCTATGCCAGAAACCGCGCCAGGCGCCGCCGCGTCGCGCCACTCTGACGCGCGCGTCATGCAAGCAATGTAGCAAGACAATCATTTATTAGGGGCTCGCGGAGCGGATACATCCGGGCGTGCTGTAGAAATAGTTGAGGGCTTACTGCGTGCAGTTTAGAGGCTTGAGTAGCACACGGAACGAAACCCGCCGCGAGCGCCGGAGGCAGGTGAAAGAAAGCAGTCCTGGAGACCAAAGCAAGGGAGTCGAGACGCGAGTTGAGGAGACCAGTAAGGTGAGAGTCCGAGACGGGAGCCTGAGGCGAGAGTCCGAGATAACAGCCCAAGAGCAAGGCCGAGGGCATCGGCGATAAGAACGGCCATAGCTGGAGCAAAGGATTAGCAAAGAACGGGTGAATAGACACATGCGTACCTGTTCGCCGACGCCTGCTCCTGAGCAGTGCCGCCCTCAGCGGCAACAGCATCCTCATCGAGGGCCTCCTCGCCGTCGGGTACTTGCACGGCGGTCGCGGCCTCCTGCGCGCCTGTAGTACCCGCCGCCCGGCTCCCTTGTGCAGCATACATAGAGCTGCGGCAGAACCCCTGGCACGCTGCACGACCGTCTCGCACTGATCATAGAACAATGACATGAACTAAAAGTAGCACTCACAACGATATTGTCGGTTTCCCAACGAATTTTGGTCGTTGGCGAGAGCCTCAGTCCGGAACTCTCGACTGAGAATGCGTGTATATGCGCATATATGCGTGTAAAACTCACCACTTAGTGGATCCTAGGCACCCGAATGGTCCCGGTGGCGGGATATCAGTGTCGAAAGCAGGAAGAGGTCGCGTGCTACCTTTAAGTAACATGGAGGGGATGGTACGACTCGGAGGCCGGGAACAATGCTGAAGGGTTGCCGGTGAGATAAGTTTGAAGCTTGGGGGGGTGAGTGGTGGGAGGAGACAAGGAGTGTGGGCTGACAAGAGCAGGGCAGGGGGGTTTATAACGGGAGGGCGTAGCAGCAAGACTTGAAGGACTCGGAAGGAGCCGAAGGAGGAGAGAAATTGAGAGACGGGCGTCGAGCGCAAGTACTCTGACGTCATTACACACTCCTAGGCGCTTAACGCCGGTCTACCCTTCGAGCTCCCTCGCAGAGAGAGCGCCGTCAGGTAAGGACATACACGGACCATTATTTGGAATATTGATCCTCAGTGTATACAGCGCGATGCCGATGCCCTCGCACCAGTATTTGTGGAGTCCTTCAGTCGGGTTGGACGTCCACGGCGCGCCCCCAAGCGGTTTTAAGACATGCTCCCAACCTCTCTTGCCGGCCGGCCTGGCCACATCCCTCGTCCTTCACCTCCGCCTCCCCAGACGCTCTCTCCTGTCGCGCCACCCGTGTCAGACGATCTACCAGACCTGCCTCCAGAGCCTGTACATGTCGACACCCGCCCTAACCCCTAACCGTTTCGGCATCTTTCGCCGGACGCGTTCACAGACCCAACACATCGCACACGCACCCCAATCAACAACGGCTCCCCGCTGCGCTCCTTTGTCCGGCAAGCCAGAGAAGCTGTGAAAAGCAAGGCTGCCGCTGCGTTTGCGCCCTTCGGTAACATCACCATCTTCCGCCTCATGCACTGGCTCTACAGCGGGTCGTACATGAAGACACCACGCCAGATGAATCACCTCGTGCGCGACATCTTCCTGGCTCCAGAGTTCGGGATGGAGCATTTGGAGGACTTTGATGCCCAGAAGGAGAACGACCGTCTTGCAGAGCATACTGATCAAGGAAGGTGGAGCGTTCGCGGCTGCCGATGGCTCGCGCGAGGGCAAAGTCAAGATTCGACTACCGAAGGAGCGCCATCGCCATGCAAGTGAGACTGATGCCCCCGAGGTAGAGGTTTCAGGGGTGTACTTCCGACCCCTTCTCGAGGTTGTGAAAGCGGCATGCACCGACAGCACGACACGGTCATTCCACTGGAACCCGTTCAAGCTCCTCTGGCGCCGCTGGGCCTCTCCACGCTCTGAGCCTGCACAACCACCCGCTGAGCCTGAACGTCTGTTTAGTGAAGCATACGCTGCCGACGTTGTCCTTGAGGAGTACGAGAAGATCCAGCTAAGTAAAGGCTCAGCAAGACCGCAAGCCTGGCGATGACCCAGATGCCCCATACGTCGCTGTGCCCATCGTGCTCGGTTCGGACTCTACGCACCTGACCAACTTTGAATTGGCCGCCCATCTACCTCTTCCTGGCGAACCTATCGAAGTATCTACATGCCTGCCCATCGACGTTCTCCTTACACCACCTCGCTTATATACCCTCGGTGAGCCATGTTCTCTCCGTCATTTGGTGTCTTATTGATAAACTTTTGAAGCTCCCTACGACCATCCAGAAGGCCTACCAGGATGTATACAATGCGCCGGCGTCAGCAGCAGTACTCCGCTTTTGCAAGCGGGAACTTATGCAGAAGATATGGCTGCTGCTGCTCGACGAGGAGTTCATGCACGCATACGTCCACGGCATACTCCTGAAATGTGGTGATGGTGTGGTGCGCCATGTCTTTCCTCGCATCTTCACGTACACTGCAGACTACCCGGAAAAGTAAGTATTCGCATCTCTCGACAATCATCGGTGTATTGACGTTCTTTCAGGTGTCTCATCAGTTGCATCAAGTTCCTCGGGCGCTGCCTCTGTCCAGAGTGCGAAGGCGAAGGCGCACCTGATGGGTACGGCGAACGATATGAAATTCCGAGTCAAGAACATTCGTCGCGACGACCGGGGCACGCACCACGCAATCAGCAACGCCCGCAAGAACATTTTCCAGTACGGTGCTCCGCCTGAAGGCGCGACAGGCGAAGGTATCTTAGGTGCTACTTCAATGACACCTACACGCGTAAGCACACCCATTTTGTGGATGCCATGTACTCGGAACGTCAAGCTCACTAATGCCTCATAGAGCGCATTCTCTATCCGCCTTGCGGAGTTCGGCTTCGAGGTGTACTCACCCGCTGCAGGGACTCGAATTCGCCTCGAGGTTCCCACTACCGGCGGTATCGCGTACATCGCAAGAGGACGTGCGCTCGGTCCTGCAGCACGCCGCAGTCCGGGCAGTCGGTCGGTTCGTGCACTAAGAATCGCTGTTGTTTCGCGTATGCTAGCGATTGTAGATATTCGTCGCGCCACGCCACACGAAGTTGCACGGCGAGTAGATGCTGCACGTGCGCCAACGAGCCTCACTCCTCGCGTTCCATGGGTAAGTCAGCCGCGTGTTTCACGTCTTGGCCCACTAATTCATTCCACTGTACGCCTTTGGGCACCAGTGGAATATAATGCGGCGACGCTCGTCTTTTTCAAGCCATTTGCGGGCGTTCCGGCACGCTACCACCGACACGGGCTGTTGGCCGGCGCCGTACACTCTCGCAACATTGCTGGCATGCGTGCGCCTTTCACGCCTGAGAGGCCCTGCGTGTTATCTGTCCAGCACCATTCACGGACGCAGAGACCTGCAGTGGCGTCTGCTGTACAAGACTGGTTTGCCCCCTTCTGAATGCGTCTATCTACCGTCTCATGAAGTGGTTCTACTCTGGTTCGGTTGTCAAATCCACAACAGAGCTCAATCGACTGGTCAACGACGTCATCCTTGCAGAGGACTTCCGTCTGGACGACTTCCGGGAATTCAGTGCCAAGCACGAGCTCAAGCGGCTTGACGGCCACATGGACACTGCAGACGCTACCGAGCGTATGCCTTTGCCTGCTGACGGGCGGCGGGAAGGCTCGGTCACCCCTCATCTATCAAGAACTCGAGCTAAACACGACTCAGAGGACGCTGCACCTTCCTTCACGGTCAAGGGCATCTTCTACCGGCCGTTCCTCGCTGCGATCAGGTCAGCTTACGAAGACACCAGCGCGCGATTGCTCCACCACATCCCATTCCAATTTCTCTTCTCACGACCCTACCAAGATCCTGCTGCCATCGATCATGGGTCTCCCCTGCCTGCTCATGTGCGACGTGCTGAGTCTCCCCGGCCTACTTCACCATGCTCTGGCCCGCTTGCCTGTGACTCTCCGGGACCATTTCCTGGCACCTCTGCGCCTGAATGTCTCTATTCTGAGTGCTACAATGCCAATGGCCTCAACCATGTCAACAATGCGATCCAGGAGAAAGCGAGAACTGACCGCAAACCCGGGGACGAACCGTCTCTCGAGTATGCACCGGCGGGTATCATGCTTAACATCTCTTTGTGGTACATACAGCAACGTATTGACGGGTCTTGGTCATTTGAGAGCGCCTTTTTGCGTCGTCTGGCCCAGTATGGCTTCGATATATATCGCGCACTCGTACCCGATGTCATGCACGAAGTTCAGCTCGGGACCTGGAAGGCAACCATGACGAAGCTCGTGCACATATTGACCTGCATTGGGCCGGAGGCGGTGAACGAGCTCAACGCTAGGTGCGTCGTCTCTTCCACGCATACATGGGTACACGTACTAAGACTCATCAAACCCAGATTTGCCGCTGTTCCGACATTTGGCAGGGATACTGTCCGACGTTCTGGCACCAACATTGCAGCGCTGAAGAAGATGGCGGCACGCGATTTTGAAGACCTCCTGCAGGTGATCCTGTCAAACACGGTACTGAGCCTCACGTGAGCTGACCATGACATAGTGTACAACACCTGTCTTCGAAGGGCTCCTGTCTGCACCCCACACCCGCGTCGTTGAAAAGGTGCTCTTCCTCCTGGCAACCCACCATGCCATAGCCAAGCTACGCCTGCACTCGGACTCAACACTCTGGAATGCGTGCGTTCGTTTCCAGGGTGTGCCCAGACTACCTTACTTGCAAACTCGACAAGGAGGTCACTGCACGACATGGAAGGAAGGCGAGGAAGGACGGCCGTTATGCCCTGCGTGCATATACTGACGTCGACTCTTCCGTTTAGGGTGAACTCGAATACTGCCCTCTGAAGCATTTCTATGTTCAGACGAACAAGAATGCGCAATTCGTGTCGCAGATCGCGCGGCATCAACAGCGTGAGCACTTTATCAACAAGGCTCATCACCGCGCGCCTGCAGCGGCCTCCGCCCAGCGTAAAGCCAGGGCGCGCTGGCTCTTCGCCAGGCCTACCATGTCCAGGCTACTGCGTATGGGTCCGGACGAGCACGAACACGTTGGGCCGTTCTCCCCGCGCGACCATCACGCCATATCATTTGAACAGCGTGTACACGAGGACATCACCGCGTTCGTTCATGACAACCAGGGTGATCCCGCTGTTGTTGTACGTTGGCAATCCGGGTGTCCGTCTACGTAGCTGATAACCGTATTTGACGGAACTTCGTGCGCAACCTGCGGGTGCACGTTCTACAGCGTCTGCGCGCGAAGGTGTGTCCTTCCGACGAGGGATACGAGCCCACCTACGAGGACCTCGCCGCACTCCGGATCCGGCATAATTGCATGTACACCCACAAGAGGATGCTCGTTGACTACACGTCGTACGACATGCGCCTGGAGCAAGACTCGGTCAACCGGGACTCCCACAACAATGTTTTGCTTCTCGCACCTCCCGGGAGCTCACACTCATTCCTTTATGCTCAGGTTCTCGGGATTTTTCACCTCAACGCGTCCCTCGCAGGCCGCGGAACGGAGGAGCCCGAGTGCTTTCATCTACCCTTCGTTTAGTGGTATAACCTCGACGAGACGACACCGTGGGGCCTGAAGGCCTGTCGGCTACCCTGTCTCGAGTTCGCGCCTCTGGAGGACGACGCGTTCGGCGTCATCTCCCCTCACTAGGTCCTTCGCAGTTCTCACATCATACTGGCATTTGTCCACGGCCGCTCTGATGCAGCCGCATCGCCCGCAACCCCGACATCAATGGAGCTGAAGATAATATGGATTGGAACCGCTATTATGTCGGCATGTAAGTGCTAAAACCCAGCTTTTTCGGGAAACCCGTGCACGCGCTGATTCTGTCATAGATTTTCTGATCGCGACATATTCATGTGCTATCTCGGCGGTGGTATCGGGCATTAGACGTGCAGCCAAAACGGGTCTCTCCTTCAACGCGACCACTTGCAGCATCTGCTCGAAACTGCGGACGACCTGAACAGTGAGGACGACGCGGTTAGCGAGGTCGACGCCGACCTGATCATGGCGGAAGAGCCTGATCCGGACCTGATCGCTGACCCTCTCAGCTCGGACGAGGAGGAGAGTGTCAACCTTGAGGACGACCTCGAAGACAATAACTCTAGATCTGTAGCCAATGGGTCCATCTCATCCTCCGATGACAATGTGGATCCTTGGGACGAGGTGAGGGGTCGCTTTGCACGCGCTGCTGTAGACAACCTTGGTGTTGAGGATGGTCGCGAGAGCGATGGAGACGGCGACTCAGACGGAAGTAGTGTACATGATCTCTATGAAGGCTTTGCAGCACCCTGAAGTATCATACAGTTCGGTCCCCATCCTCCTTGTCCCCACTTATGAGCGGTTCATTCCCCAGACTTCCCGAGTGCATGCGGGCAGTGCGGCCCCACGCGCACTCGTCGTGTCGTTGCCAGGCGAGGCCCAAGTTTGCGGCCAATGTGCACGGCATACCGCGGTCTGCACTACGAGCGAGAGTGGCGAGTGAGGTGCCGGGCCAGTGGGCTTCGTTTGCAACCGTACTGTCAGGCGGGTGAGCGTCCGGCGGCCTCGCGAGAAGTGCTCGCGTGCCGCACGCCGCTGCCACCGTGGACCGCACACCACCGTCGTGTGCGAATTCGCATCGTAGACGGCGGCACCATGCTTGACTACCTGCCCCGCCGCTCATAAGTCCCGGATTCAGACATCGAGCACACACTCGAGCGCGGCGGGGGCCGATAGACGACGTGCCGGTGCTCTGATCACAGGCCGCACCTCCTCCGCGCATAGTAGAGCTTCCCAAGTGCTTGCAAGTGCTCGGCAGTGCGTCCATGCCCCCAGCGAGCGCCAAAACGTTGGGCACGTTCGCGCACCATACGAGCAATGACTGGGCGGTGGCAAGCCAACTATGTCAGCGGGTGCGGCAGTGGCATACTCGTCGTACACATGCTTGAAGATGACCTCGGCTTGTGTGGTTAGGGGTTCGCCGAGCTTCTTGAACCACTTCGCGCAGAGCGTTGGGTGTAGGAGTATAGTGCCTGACAGTCAGCATGGAGGGAATCTGCAAGGAACGTCGCATTTTGGCCATACTGGTAGCGATGATGGTGTAGTGAGAGTTCTTGCCGTGCGTGAAGTATTCCCGTAGCTTGAGTAGGCCTGCAGCGACGGCGTTACGAAGGGGTGGGGCCAGTGCTTCGTTGTTGGTGTGAGTCTCCAAGGCTAGGCGCATCTGCTCGTACATAGGCAGCACGAACGGCAGTGTCGGTCGCCCGGCATGAGACATCTCCTTTGTAACCTTGGTGAATACCTGTAGACGGCCCTGTCGTAAGACAGATCTAGGCTGATGACAAGTAGGTCAGACCGCTGCCCAATAGGCCTCCAAGATGTCGCCTAGTTGCTGTAATGTCTACCACTCTGACTGCGTGAGCAGAAGAGGGCGAAGCTCCTTACACTTGAAGACCCATGGATCGATAGCCTGATATATCATAAACCGTCAGGATATCTGATGGGAAAGATGACCAGCCCGTACCTCATGGAGAAGCAGTGCACGCACAATCATGGCGTGTGTGTAGTAGTCCCACCGGGTGGCGGCATCGTGCACCACCATGAGCCTGCAACGGCGAGCGTCCTCGTCGCTCAAGGACTTGTACACTGCTGCGGTAATCTTGCAGAACTGCGAGCGGCGCTGCAGGGATGAGACGATCTTGTTGACGATGGCGCAGAGCTGGTACGCAGAGAGCATGGCCGGATAGAAATAAGTTCCTAATACCTCAACTTGATACTGGCGTAACCCTCTTACCTTCTTCAACGCTGTCTGCCCCTGGAACCCGTTGAAGATGTCCAGGTCCAAGTCTTCATCAGACTCGTCGTCGGCGGACTCGGAGCCCAACTCGCTAGCACCGTGGACGTTGATGACACCGTCAGTTCCCTCGCCACCCGTGGCCTTCTCAGCGTCGAACTGTTGATTCTCTTCATCGCTCTCAGGGTCGTAGTGGAAAGGTAGGTGCTTGTTCCCTATCTCGTAGTAGTCCGCAAGTGCTGGATCGTCGGCATCGGCGAGTTCACTGAGGATATTCTGAACAACGAGATTGACCACATGCGCGATACAGCGCTTACGCGCGTTCTCGCAGTTGAAGTGAAGGCCGTACCGCTTGAGGAGGAGCTGCGCCAGCGTGCGGTGATGCTAACCTAGACCTGCCGCCTTGTCCATGTAGCAGGCGAGGCGAGAGCGTCGGCAGGCACAGAGGAGGAAGAGAAGGAAGTGGCCTAATAGACAGACCCGTAGTAGTCGACTAGAGACAATTTAGACAAAGCAAGGAGCAGCGTGCGGGCTGAGCGAGACGGCGATATGTGCCAAGTCCGAAACGACAACGGGCGAGTGGCAAATAGTGGGAGAAGGCGAGGCGGGTGAGCGATCGCGTTGAGCGCGAGACTTGTGGGCCCGCGAAGTCGAACGGTGCTCGGGTGCTGCGAAGCTGGAATTCGACAGTGCGCGAGACATGCCTATATACTGGATGCCGTCTATACCGACTCGGACATATAAACCGAAAGCACGAGCGTCGCGATCGTGAAAAGATGCGGGTGTGCAGTAGCCTAGAGTCGGCGCTATGATGTACGGCGCGACGTCCGGACACTTGACGTTAACGGCCCAGCCGTTTGTCACGGGTGTTCAAACCCCGCTGTGGCTGCATCACCGAAGCGCCCGCCCGCCACCGCCACCCGCCTCGATATAGCGGCCCCGCCCTCGCGCGCAACCCGTCACCTCGATCGCGCGGCCCCGCGCGCGACCATCGCGACCCCGCGCGCACTCGCGCACCCCGCGCGTCCTCGCGCCCGGGCGCCCGGGCGCGCTTACGGCCAGGCGCGCTAATCAGATACGCTGTGTAATAGATTACAAGTTCTGTAATAAGCCAGATATTAGCCAGGGTATTGAGCGCGACAACCCTAAACCGACTCATTTCCAAGGGTACAAGAACTAACTAGCCATTGTATGTAGATGAATACCACTCGTGCATGTACTACATCCACAAACATTTCTAATCAATGTATTTCAATCTGCAGCTAAGTATGGGCATACGAGGCACACGCTGAGTCCACGAGTAGAGAGTGGAGGGCCACCTCGTGCACTCGAGTGGGCGACGGTGCATCAAGCGGCAGGTGCCTGAGTGCAAAGAGAAGCCCTCGTGCGAGTTGAGAACACGCCGTCACTGGCAGCCTGTAGCGCTCCAGCAGGGGGGGAACGTGGGTGACCTTGCACACAAGGTAATATCATTGAAGTCTTGGCATGCTGGGCAGGCTGGAACTCGTCATAGTCATCACATATAGAGGAGGTAAGGGATAAGCGGAGGGAAGTGAGTAAACCGTGACGATGGAGAAGCCTATCGAATGCGTTGGTGAAGTACTAGTAGTATCAAGGAGGCCACATCGCGAGCGTAGAACAGTCCGGATTGCTATAGTTGTTGGGGTCCTAGTAATCGGGACATGGCCCTATAACCCAATCCCCCCGTGAATGGCCCGCATGTGGTCGTAGACCTCGCTGCTGCAAGGAAACGTTCCGAGACACACCCAGCAGATGTGGATGTTGCAACTCGCACATGTGATGTGGTTGCAGCCCGCCGTGTGCTCGATCGGCACCTTGCACCCCGGGCAATCCTTCACATTGTGACTCGTCTTCCACCTTTCGAACAGTAGCTCGTCCTCCAGGTCCTGATCTTGGCATGCTCCCGCATCGTGCGCCTCCTTGTGGCAGTGCACGCAAATGCGCACGAGACATGACGGGCATTGTAGCGCCGCCACCGCTCTCAAACCCTGAGCCACCATCCCCGCAGCGCCAGTCTTGCAATACACCTGGGGGCAGTCCGGCGTAGGACAGTAGTGAAAGTCCTTTGGGCGCTGCTGGACGTACACGGTGAACGCAGCGTTGACCACCGCGTTGAACTCGTCTGTGGTGAGGAGGTGCTGCGCAACCAAAAGCGGGATCGGCTCTGAGCATCGTGCAGTGTCGCCGAGGCAGTAAAGTGGGAATGTCTTGCTGTCGACCGAGGCGTTCAGGTAGTCGACCAGACAGCCCTTGCACCAGGAGTGCCCGCAGTCCAAAGTGACGGGATACGAGACGTCGTCGAGACAGACAGGGCAACTCGTCTGGCTTTGCCCAGGGCGCTGAGGCAGGCTCTTCTGGGTCTGGAGGAGAGCAAGTTGAGCGACCTTCTGCGCGTCCTCATCGCCGCGGACAACAAGCTCCTGGTTTTGAAAGTCCACCCATACGTTCTCACACCCTATGTCCTGCTGCAGCTTGATGAAATCGGCGCTCAATGAGACGGCGGCGAGATGGCGGTCAACGGGATAGCGGTGGAGCGTCTGAGAGTTCAGAACCTGGACTCGGAGGATGATCTGGTTCCGCACATGTTCTCGCTGGTAGAGGACGCCGAAGAGCGTCAGGGTGCGCCGGCGCGGGTCGCTGCTGATCTTCACCTTGGGGTTCTCCTCCTCGAGCTCACGTAGGAAGGCTTCACCAGCCCTACCGGCGAAGAAGTCACTCCACACAATCTGGCCGTTGTCCGAGACCTTTTGGCCACGAAGGAGGCGATCGAAGGAGGCTTTGGCCTTGGTGAGGGCTGCCATGTTCTGCGAGACCAGCTTGACGACTACTGGCGCAGTGGTACTGTGTGACGCTCTCCTGTCGAGTACGGAGATGGTGGTGTTGTCGTCGTCGCGGAGGTAAGAGCGGAGGAGGTTGATGTCGTAGACAAGGACGTCGAAAATGGCAGCGGGTAGCGAATATTGAAGGGTTTTGACGTGATATGCGAAAATTCTCCCCTTGCCTACGAAGCGCGGGCAGTACCGGTGTAAGTTCTTGCAAGCAGCGGCAGCGGTGTGCGGATCGGAGAAGTGGGCCCAGACTCGGACGAACTTGCGATACGGTGGAGGTAAGGCGTTGATCGTGACGTCTTCGTCGTACTGCTCAAGCATCCTCTGCAACCCCTGGAAGGCGGCTTGGAGCGAGCTGTACTTGGCGCGCTGCAGCATTGCGCTGTCGAACTTCTCCATCACGGGCTCTACCCGTCCGCCCTTCTTCTCGCCACACCTCCAGTCCTTCTCCTCGTCGATAGGGTCTACAAAGTGTTTCTTGAGGTCGGCGATTGTGAAGGTAGGGGGTATATTGAAGAAGCGGACGTTGTGCACCCCCACGTTCGGGATTCCTTGGAACGGCTCCGCTACAACCTCGGAGACACCCGTCTTCGTAGTTTTCGCGAGAGCGATGGCCTTCTGCGCTAGCTCCTTCGTAGGATAACCGACATACCCAACCTGCCAGGGCCCAGGCAACTCGAAGAGCACGTCGCTGTCCACCAATGTGGCCCCTCCGAGAACGTTCGACGTCTTCCGCACAAGTTGGACCGAGACCTCCCCACCAAGGAACTTCTTTCCGTCTAAGGCAGTGATCGCTTGGGCAGCAGACTCACCGCTCCCAAAGGTCACCTTGTAGGTCGTCATCCCTGTCTTCGCATCTGAGTCAACAGCAACGATGGCGGTTGCTGTGCCGAAGACAGCTAGCGCTTCCGAGACAGATGCAAGTGCGATGGAAGCCGGGACGCCCCCCAGAACAACCTGGCGATGCTCGAACCCAGTGACAATCCGCGAGATAGCAAAGCCGGAGCCGAAAGTGACCTCGGTGTAGTCGAAGACGGTATGGGTGACCGATTCCAAGGGGACCCACGATTGCGAAGACAGCGGTGCCTTCAGGGCGAGCTGCTGGACCAAACAATTCAACGTCTTTTCCTGGGAAGCGAGGCACCGCGTTAGGCTCACCATCTCTAGGCCCAGCCCCGGTGGAAAGTCAGGAGCCCGGCGCTGGTCGGAAGGTCCTGCGCGAGGGCCAACGATGGGGTATACGCTGCTACTGTCGTACAATGACCTTGATGGAGGCAGTAGGTAACCGCCAGGAGGTCTTGTAGAAATTAGATCCGGTTGAAATGGAAGGGGTGCTTGTAGAATAGTATTGAGATCATGCTAAGTTACTAAACCTTGAGCAAAAGCCAGCAAACCCGAGTCAATACTACATACCTCTTCTGGAAACGGGTACATCTGCTGGTTGCCGAAGTCATGAGAATAGCGACATACACGACGTCGGCACCGCCCTCTCAGGAAGTCGAAGCAGACAGTCTTAGGCCAGGAGAGGAGGTGCACAGCTTCCACGTTACCCGGATTCAGCTGCATGCACATGAGTATAATACAGCATTTGCAGTGCAAACAGATGCGTACTGCAGAGGTATCAGTTGCATTAGCGCTATTGCCCTCGGTGTTCCGAAGGGCCTCCAGCCCAGGAATGAACTTCGGCTGCGCTGCAGAGCCGTTAGGAGCACAAGGGGGTCTACTCTCAGCGCGGTGCTTCCCCTGAGATATGACCAGCAATATATGAAGGATTAGCTGCATGAGCTTGCAATGAGGTGCGAGTGCGTACCTTCCCCCTAGGCTGGTCAAATGCTTCTGGCGGAGACACCACCTTGCGCAAAGACGGTTCACCCCCTCCTTCTGCCACTGTTTTCCCTGCACCTTCGCCTTCGCACTCGTACTCGGAAATATGGGCGTAGTGGCAGGATATGCCTTTGTGGCAGAGGCCTATAGCATCCATCTTACAGACTTCGCGCTCGCGTACGGATCCATCGGGCGCCTGTAATCAAAGGGCACACGTCAGCTCTGTACCAGCTTTGGAGGGCGTTAAACTTACAGTGTACTGAACAGTAGCAGGGACCTTGAGTTGTGGCAGTTGCATGAGAGAGGAGAATTGGCATTGTTTCTTAGGCTTACCTTCCGTTTTACCGGCTTAGGAGCCGGAGGGAGCAATTGCGTGATGCATGCTTGAGGTAAGAGAAATATGTGTGTCTTGAAGCATCTATCGCCGTAGGCACATTTACCCTTCTGAAACATCTTGCACACTTCTTTAGATCTCTGTCAGAGGCGCAGCGATGGATCAGCTGTGCCTCACTCCAATAATACGCCAGGACACTACTCACCCTACTTGGTCGTGGATCTAATTCGTCTACCCTACTCAATCGAAGCGCGTCGAGGTTTTCCGGCTCGGGCCTTTCACTTTGAAGAGGAGGTCTTGGCGATGACATACTCCGAAGTGATGATTAAGGTGTAGTAGTGGAGACGAATGTCGGGTGGATCTGTACAGTACAGAGCAGGACAAGTTGGAGGAGTCGTAACGACTCTGACCAGGAAATCCCTCGCGTTCGTTAAGGACCGTGTGCTGACCAAATAAGTTCTCTCTCTCTCCCAGACTCGGGCTCAAGGCTCCCACGCACGGTCCCACAGCTGGCATGATCCCACTACTACACCGCCAACTCAGGATAATATTTGCAGTATCAAGGCGTCGATTCAATGGTGTTCACTGGGGGATGCTGCCAGTAAGATTGGTCGAAGATAATACATCAGCAAAATGTCACCTACTTGGGGACGTACTTGGCCCCAAGTAGCCCGTCTTCGCCCAAGTCCGGCAACTTGAGACCAAGTAGCTCGTCTTTGCCCAAGTTGCTGGACTTGAGCCCAAGACACTGTACTTGGTGAAGTCAGGCTACTTGGCCCAAAGTCGGGCTACTTAGCCCAAAGTCGGCGACTTCAGCCTACTTGAGTGGCTTCAAGGCCTTCAGCTACTTGAGCCACATCTGGACTTAGTACATTTGCGAGTCACAAGACACATTGACAATTTTTTTTTGAATACTATGGGAGGCATGCACTGTCATTGTTCCGTGTTGGAGTGTGTCTTGAGAGCAGTTATAAGATAAAGCAGCCTATAGCAAACATGAGGTGAGGAGAGTGCTGATGCTTAGACAAACATACCTTGCACGGGTCAGAGCTGGCTTTTTGGGTCATTGTTAGCCACTTCATTGCGTGCAAATAACACCAGTCATAAACCGTTCACTCACGAACCACTAGGTGTGCTGCACTCGTAGCTGCGTAGCCGATACACATTGATTGTCTGCCGGCCTCAGCCCAGAGAGAACGTAATGTATACCGGGTGGACAGTGTCAATGTCAAGATCTGTTGGTGTAGTGGTTTAGTTCGTCTTATAGTATAGTCTGTAAAGTGTAAAATTGTGCGGGTCGCGAGTTCAATCATGGTCATGGGCAACATTTCCTCAGGTCCGATCAGCATCCCTGGTAGATTGCGGTGCTCATGTGGTATGGTTTTTAATGCATTGTTCCCGGATAATATCACATTTTAATGCTACAATAAAAGGCTTTGACCGGACTTGAATGGGGACTTCAGCGGCCTTGAACGCCTTCACAAGTCGGGGGCTGCCTTCAGAAGTAAACGGACTGGTCTTCTGAAGTAGAGGCTCTACTTCACAAGGTGAGTACTTGAGTGCCTTCAGGTGACTTGAGTGCCTTGGAGGGTCCCCCAAGTAGAAGTGACGAAATGCTGATGAACCAATGCTACCCCAGTTCGGGGAAACTCCGAGTACCACTCTGGCTTGCTTTCCGAGCAGAAGCCCTCCGCATGGCGGTAGGATATTCACAAGCTCAACAGCACGACAATATGTCCTGCACGGCGGCGTATGGTACGAGCGCCGGCCGATCCGTTCCCAATTCTCACAATTTTGACACACACCGCATTTACGCCGACCCACCTGCACTCTTGCACACAGTGACCTCACTCGCACGCTCACAAGCATATGACGAAGCCTCTGAACGCCAAGAAATCGCCCACCTCAAGAAGCACGTCTGATCGAGTACTCACGGCAAGGACCAGCACGCGAACTCTCCTCCCCACCTCCCTGCCACCGCCATGCTCCCAGCGCGAGAGGGAGCTGAATCCAGCGTCCATACCGCGCACCCACGCCGCCGCCGGCAGACGCGGACACGCGCCACTCACACGCGTCGGCACAGTCCCGCACGACGAAGGGCACACCTCGCGCTTGCGCAGGCGGCGCACGATCCTGGGCGTGCAGACGGCGCTGCTCGGAGCTCGCCCGCGTGCAATCTGGACCAATATCCGGGGCGCTGAAATATGTGCAGGCTGAGCGACGGCCGGACCTCGCGCTCTCATGTCCGTGCTGGCCAGACCGGCTGTACCGCACCTGTGGGCAGTGTATTTGCGCAACGCCGACACACCTCGAGTCACGGGCTGCAGCACAGTGCGTCCATAACCGAAGCCGGATAGCTTTGCGTCAGACACTAGGTGCACGCACGCGGCGCTCACCGACAGGGTAAAAGTCATGCAAAGGTACTAACACCGGGCACGCGAACCGGCTCGAGATAGGACATTCGCACCGTGCGCACTCAAGCGGCTGCAGGGACATCTCAATGACCTCGTAATCAGACGGGCTCCCATTGTCATCGCCTTCGAGTACCGAGCCGGAGGAGCTCCGCCACCCCAACTGAGCGCAGCGGCCTGGGTGCTGGACTGTAGAATGTCAGAGGAGAGGTGTATGGGCCTGCAAAACGGCTGACTTCTCGACGAGTCCTGCAAGACGCGCGGGGTTAGCAAGAAGCCAGCGCGGACGGACCTGCCATACCATTCCTCGCTGAGCGTAGCTCGCGACGGCGCCGGTACTGGAGTGCATACTTTCAGGGTTAGGTTGCTCCCGTGTACGCGGAGGTAGGCTTCACGCCGACAGCTATGCTGATCTGTTCGTGGATTGAGACGACATGCGACACCGGGCGGCACCTCAGAAAATGAGTTCCGGCATAATCGATAGCGCGCCGGAACAAGTGGACGCGACGGAATGTGATACTCACCCGTCGGACGTGCGCGCATTTTCAGAGATACCGTCTGCGTAATGCCGCTTGGCTGCGAGACCACATCGGGCACGGGCACGGACGCAGGCGTGTCGTCTGCCCAGGCCACGCCGGCCAATACACCGGGGGGGGGGGACGGTTTGGTCTATTTGCAAAGTGCTACAAGATCTAACTAAGTCTACGTAGCTACTTAAATAACCACGAGCACCCGCGTAGATAATGCTCCCACTTCCGCTTGCCTGGCTCTATAGCTCGGCATGTAATATACCTCCCGCCCATACTTAGAGACTCTTCACCTCGGCGCTCGAGGCGCAGGCATCGTGTGGAAACCCCAGGAAAATTTTCAAAAACCTGTAAGGAGAGGGCTAGCAGTCGTCGCCGCCAAGCCATCGTAACCCACACGACACCAGATGAAAAGTGCTCGACAGTCTGATACAGGAAGTCCATTACACACTCCGCGAGCAGGAGAACGGCCATGCGCCACATTCAGTACCCTATGCACGGGTACCTATCTGTAATACCCCGGGTCAGTTCACTGACATTGTCCCCATTAGGGCCGAGGGCACGCACCGTTGTCCAGCAAGGTTCGGTGTTCACATCATCCTACGGATGGTCGCAACAGGCACCGACCGTCAAGGGTCCAGTGCGGCAAAAGTCTCGTCATCGACGAGTAGGGGTGGCTCCGCGGCGCAGAGGTCGAAGACGTCCGCCACGTACGTAGCGAACGCGGGGAGAACTTTCTCCCTTCCGAGGAACACGTCCAGGAGCGCAGAGGTCGGCATCCGCTCGGACATACGTTGGATGGCGGGGATAAGGGCGCGCGATTCGTCGAGGAACGGGTCCAGCAGTGTCACCAGAGGCTCCGCATCGCACTCCAGGAGGACGTGCCTCTCGTCCTCTATTGCCCCTCGGCGTCGGCAGAAGTGACATACGCGCCGATCACGAGGTACGGGGCTTGGACGCGTTCGTCGTAGCGCTTCGATCGCGAGCGGGTGCTCCGAGCATACTAGGCGGATGACCGCCTCGCGCTAGCGGCGTCGTGGTAGGGCTAGATACGGGCGCTTCGCGCAGACGTCGGCGAGCTCCCAGGTGTCCAACCGCAGGGTCCGGGTGCGCAGGAGGGGCAGCCGTTCCGATGCCAGCATTGTTGTCCGCAGATGTTCAGCCAAGGATTTGGAGAGGGCGGCGATGACGTCCGCTACACTATCCTCCGTCGGGAACTGGGTCATAGACAGGCTCACGGGCACTGGGAGGTTGGCCAGCGTGTGGTGCAGGTCTCCCCACCGTGACCAAGACGTGTGTGACTCCCCCGCCCCGCGGGCCGCCCGCGTCGCGAGCTCCCAGGCCGTGCATAACGCTGCGAAGGGGCATGTTGGCCGGTCGTGGAGGAGGTACTGCAGGTAGGTGAGGGCGAGGAGCACGCGCCGATACCGGATCGGCCATATTCTCCGTGAAGAGCGGGGGGAGTTGGCAGAATGAGCCCAGTCCGAGGGTCCTACGGAGGAACGCGTGCTGTATCCGTTCGAGCTGACTGACGTTCGCGGCGGAGACATCCAGCGCAACTTCGCAGCCGAAGGTTAAGTGCGGATCGACGCTCGCCCGATAGAGGTCGCAGGCCATCGGGGTGGGCAGCGGCCCCATGTAGCTCTCGAGCGAGTACGCGGCGTTTGACAGACGTTGCGCGGCGAGGGCTTTCCTGCGGTATAAGTCTGCGAAGATGTCTCGCTCCGTCGAGGAGAACGTCACACCGACGTATGTGGCTAGTCTCCGTGGCTGACTGTAGGGTAGATGACAGTCGATCTACCTATACAGTCTGCATCAAGGCGCGGCAGTTTTGCAGGAGGTGGTCTTCGTCCCGATTAGGCAATAGACGCTCATGCGTGGGTCTCTCACTCGTCTTCGGACTTTGCCGAGCATGGCAAATGAAGCCTCAGGAGGGGAAATCTGTACGGTATTCCACCGAACGCCCTCCGTAATCATCATAGATACCATACTTTTGGTCAATAAACATACATACTAGACCATCGTTACAGCAAATAAGGCAATAAAACACTTCCTCGACTCGGCCCGACCTCACATACGACATAGTATATGGAGCACCAGCCTGCTGGTTTATCACGGCCTTCTCAATGCTAGGAGCTTTTCATGATGTACAAGTGAGACACGACCATATTTTATGGTACTCGAAGCCCTTTGCTAACTCGCAGTTTGAACCAGTGAGGGACAAACATTCACATACCGCACCGCGATTCCTAATTTGAACTGCGCGCTGATGCATTCCACTGGGTTGAGGCCCTTTCTGAGTATGTGTAGAAGCAGCTTGTACACGGCGAAATGGGCGGTTTTTCCCGCAACACGGGCTGGCGGGATCGTGACAAGGCCAATACTGACATATAGGGACTTACAAGTGCCGTCTAACCGGAATTCCTGCAGGCGGCAGCTCCAAGTAAAGTGGAAGAATTGTTGTCTCATATTTCCTGTAAATACATAAGCCCACCGCGAGGCCCCGCGCGGTGGCAGGGAGGAGGAAGTCGCGACGCACACGCAGCGGAGCAGGCGACACGCGCCCTAACGCGACGCGTATACACGAGCGCTTGATGGTCACATGACGCGGAAAAAGCCGAACCCCCACCTCCTGCAAAGTCCACCGCCTCGCACTATAACTCTGTAGCGCCGACGAGCGGCATAGCCCGCCACCGGTGCACCGGGGTGCGTTTGAGACACGCAGACAGTGACTCGATGTACATTGCGCAACACATTACAGTTCGTATTCCCGCTACCGGTAACGGTAGTGGGTCTTTGCGGGCTCTCGACTACCCATCAGATTTTGGTCCAAGTCACGCGGATTTTCACGTGACCTTCCCACGCCCTCTGTCTCTTGTCCGTCGCCCGGGCCTTGTTTCTTGACTCTCGACCACAACGAGCATCGCGCACCCCTGTCTGCTCGCGCCTCTCCTTCGCCATGGTGCTCAGTGTGTGCGGCTCATACGACGGGCACACCGTCTCCGTCCTGCTCGACAGCTCTCTCCCTCGCTCAGCTATCTCCACTCAGTTTGCCCTGGCGTCGAACCTCCCTCGCACTATCACCACCGAGAATAGCAAGATCGTCATATCCTCTCGCGCAATACTGCGCGTCCCCACCTCTTCTGGGTACTACACGTCTTCTCAGCCTATCGTCATCTCCTACATTCGAGATCATGACGTGCTACTTGGCTTGGACTGGATCACCGCCACCGGCGTCGCCTTGGGCCCCTCGTTCGTCCGTGATCCACCTCGCGACGTTCGTTTCCCAGTCGGCTACAGCTGGGACGCATCTCCTGTCTCGACTCCGCGTACGTGCTTGTCTTTTTCATCTCGCCCGGCGCTCACACTCGACGTTTAGGTGATCAAGACGGCATATATCTCGCTGGCGGCTCAGCGGCGTTGCGCACTGAGTCCTCTTCTGACGATGGGAGTCATGCATCGTCCTCCCATGGCCTCGGGAGTATATACAAGGTGGCCACGGCAGAAATGCCGCGCAGGGCAGAGATGCCGCATAATATCGATTTCGCGGCAGGCATGCCCCATAATATTGCGTATGCTGTGGGCATCGTCGCTCCTATGCTACCTTCCCAGAGCGTGTTCTCTGTGGATGCGTCCTTGGCTCTCGTGCGTAGCGTGTGCGCGTCTCATGGCATCAGTGCCGGTGACGCTGGGACTCTCCAGAGCTCGTTGGCTCAACATTTGCTATCTGGTGAGTGTGCCTTGTATTCCGTCCGGCAAGAGCGGGTAGGATGTATTCAGGTGGCAGGTACTACCGATAGTCCTGACGTACTTCGGAGTCAGCTGCATGGTGGTATCGAGTCTCGTTTGAATCAGTGCCCGCGCGCAGTACTAGAGCGTCTGTGCGCCTTGCTCGGTGTCGAACTGCCGGTCAGCGTTGAGGTCGCCTATGAGGCGGTAGTACAATGTGTGCGCTCCGCTATGTCCGGAATAAGTGCTCCGATAGCCTCCGTGGACCCATGTGAGGTATGCGATCTTCTGGACGACTTGGATAAAGTAGGAATGGAGCGACTGCGCTCTATCGCTCATGACCATGGTCTCGACAGTTCAGGATTGCGAGAGCATGAACTGAGCTCCTCTATTTTCGCGCATATTGTTACCGGCGCATGTGAACGTCGGACGGAGGAGGCAGGGACTTCGTGCATCCGCTTCCAGAAGTCTTACCCCGCTACGGAGAAGAACGATGGGCGTTTCTCTGTAGACGACCTGCAAATTCGTCTACTGAAATCCGTTGTAGGCAGACTGTCATTCGCAGGCTTGAGGCGTATGTTAGATACACATGCGGTGTCGTACAGTCCCGATAGCTCACCCAGTCGCCTCCGCCGCGTGCTCAAGGCTCATATCACATCCCTTGAACGGGGTAAAGGAGTCGACCGACCTCGTCGCCGTCAACCACCGAGATCTGCGTCTGCCGAACGACGTCACTGGCACCGTAAGAAACATTCGGCGGCTGCGCGGAGGGCTGAGATGTTGCGCAGTGTCCGGGCAAAGTGGCCGACCTCTCTACCTCCCGGGTTGAAAGATAAACTGATACGCGCGTTTCGACTGGAGACGTCGAGCGAGGCTTTGCGTAGATTCGTTTGTGGATGTTGCGGTGCTTCGTCACCCGCGTCAGAGAAGTCGACGGTACCATTCGATAAGTTACCTATTGATCTGCTTCGTTGTCCGGCAGATATTGTGGAGCGCGCGAAGGGGCAGCTTCCGTTTCCCTGTCTCGATGACCCTCGCCTGCCGGAGGACATACTGTTAAACCCGGCTGGCTTGCAGCGCTCGGAGAGTGGCGAAGTCGTGGCGGTCGAATCTTGCAAGGAGTGCGCTCGGTATTTGAACAAGGGTAGTCTTCCCCCTCTCGCGTTAGCTAATCGGAACTATCTCGGACCCGTACCCCCCGAACTCCGTGGGCTCACCTTCTTGGAAGAACAGATCATCGCGCGCGCACGCGGTAAAGCGTACATTGTACATCTGCGAGAGGATCGCGATCGCAAGCGCAAGAAAGACGGTCACCGCAAAGATGATAATGACAGTCATTCGCGCCGGCCTAACTTGCAGCGAGGCTTTCAGGGGCACATCATTGTTCTTCCTCAGAGACCGGAGCGTCTGGATGCTGTATTACCGCCTACTGTATCCGAAATCATTACCCCAATCTGTGTAATTTTTGTTGGAAGTAAAGCTCCGACCAAAGAGTGGCTTAAAGAAAATGCAGCACCACTGGGTGTTCGGCGCGACAAACTGCGAGCGGCGCTGAACTGGCTGAAGACGAATAATCCACTGTATGCTGATATAAGCATTGATGAAGGTCGCCTGAATGCGCTGCCAGAAAACGACATACTTCCATTGCACGTCGAACATGTCCTCCCCAGCCTCGCAGAGGAGGCCACCACTTCGAGGTACGATGCGACAGATACGCCTGAGGCAGCAGAGCCTGCGAGTGACGCCACCGACAACTCTGCCTGCGCCACGGACACGGTCGTACCAGATCCTGAGCTGCACTTCAGCAGTCGCGATACTGCGCACAATGAGGTAGAGTTCCAGCGGGTGGTGATCACGGACGTGGACGGTCGCGCACCTGCCCATGAGCTGCGGGCTGCTGCTGTGAGACATATCAAAGAGAAGGGAGGCGGGTATCTGGAAGTTCCGCACGGACCTCGTCCTTTGAATGAGTTTTGCAATCCTAATCTCTTTCCGATGCTGTATCCGACATTGTTCCCGTATGGTATAGGAGGCTGCGAAGATGATCAGCGCAAGGAGCCTGTGTCTTTCAAACGACATATCAAACACTTACTGCACTTAGCGGACCGACGGTTCCAGGAACACTACGCGTTCATTTTCATAGCGTTCAACATACTGCAACGGCGTGCTGTACTCTTGCACTCGTCGCTGAAGGTGCGCAAGGCGCACTTTCCCGAGTTCGCAACCAATTTCGTCGCGGTCTCCGAGGACGCTCTTGCGCGTGTGTGTGGTCGTATCGCCGAGACAGGTGTTCTACGCGCTGAGGATGCTGACGAGCGTCGCGTACTGCAATTAATGCAAGAAGTGCAGTTAGTTACACGGTCTGTTCCCGGTTCATCTGCAGCCAGAGTGAAAATGCGCAATGAAATCCGTGCGCTGATGTTGTCGAAGGGCATGCCGAACTTCTTTATCACCATAAATCCAGCAGACGTCTACAACCCCGTCGTGCGCTTTCTAGCGGGAGAGAATATCGACGTCGACAACATTTTGCCAGAACAGCCGCACAATCACTGGCAGCAGTCTCTGCTAGTAGCAAAAAACCCTGCGTTAGGTGCGGAATTCTTTAACACATATATGAGAGCGTTTATCTCCACCTTATTGGCGTATGATCCCAAGCACGAAAATCTGGAAGGCGGTATCCTCGGGGTCGTGAAGGCGTACTACGGATGCGTAGAAGCGCAAGGGAGAGGAACTTTGCATTGCCACATGATGGTATGGTTGGAAGGAGGGATGAATCCCACCGCGTTGAAGGAGCGTCTAACCGGTGCAGATGGTGTGGAGTTTGGTCAGCGTCTTGTCGCTTTCTTAGACGACACGATAGCGAACACTTTGCCCTCCGGTGAGGGAGAATGCCCTATAGAATATAATAAGAAAGGAGTCCCGAGCAAGAAGCCACTCACACATCGTGGATTCGAGTTATGCCCGGAGGCGGACCAAGAAGGCATCCATCAGCAGCGATTACGCGATGTGCGACAGCTTGTAGCTTGTTGCCAGTATCACGAACACACAGCAACGTGTTACAAATACTGCAAGGAGGGCGAAGAGCCTGCGTGCCGCTTCGAGCTCGAGGCGGAGAACAGCGTCGCAGAGTCGACGGTGGACTATGCGACAGGTGAATTGACGCTGCGACACCTGGATGGTCTGATAAACAATTTCAACTCGACGATACTTGAAGCAATGCGCTGTAACATGGATATTAAGTTCATCGGGACCGGAGAGGATGCAAAAGCTATAATATACTACGTCACCGATTATATCACAAAGTCGCAGTTGAAGACTCACGTAGCGTATACCTCGCTCGCTCTCGGCGTAAAAAAGGCGCTGGAATTTCATCCCAACCTCGAGGACGAGGATATTGTGGTTCGCGCGAAACGAACCCTTAATAAGTGCGCCTTCTCGCTATTGGCGAATCAGGAATTATCGGCACCCCAAGTTATGTCGTACCTGCTGGACTATGAGGATCACTTTACCAGTGATGAGTTCGCTAATCTGTACTGGCCCGCATTTGAGCGGTACCTAGACAGCTTGCACCCTAGCCCAGAATGTCGGTACGACTTCTTGACACCTCAGTCTCAAGCTGACGCGGTTACGGAAATGGACGTACTGGCGAACGTCGCACAGAGCGATGCAGGAACTACTGCCCTACCGACCGACAACGACATCGAAGACGTCGGTGGTGAGGACTCGAGCTCTCACGAGTGTGACCACCCACAGGATATCTCGGTTGACGAAGACGACGAGCCCGAGGATCCTGAAAATGATGATAGTGTAGCGTTCACGACTGACCCGCGCGGACGCGTGATACCTTTGGGGGATCAGCTTTCAGACTACGTATACAGAGGCGAGGAGCTACAGCGTATTTCAGTGTGGGATTTCATCGCCCAGACTAAGAAAGTCATGCTTGTTCGGAAGGCCGTAGATGTCGAGGCGGAGCGCGAAGGTGTCTCCGACAGCTCATCGGAACAGGATTCAGACTGCGATTACGAAGACAGAGGTCAGTCTTCGGCGGAACCCGTACCCGACACCGGAGAGCTCACCGACTTACTGACTTACGACGGGCGCAGAGTTATGCTCATCCCGTTCTTGGACGAGCATTGCGAGAGTAGCAAGAAAGGCTTGAGGGTCCTACGGCAGTCTTTGCGCCACGTTCCCGTGCCTATTGGACCTCGTCTACCGCGTAAGGATCGCGAGAACGAATACGCACGGTACTGCAGGTTGATGCTGATGTTCTTCGTACCCTGGCGCGAGGTGGCTGATCTCAAGCGCGTGGACGAGACCTGGCAGGACGCCTTCGTTAGACAAAGGGATTCTCTCAAACCTGAGTACTTAGAGGTTATGGATAATATGCAGATCACTCACGAGTGCAAGGACAGTCGAGATGACCATATGCGCGATCGTGAGAAGCGGCGAAAGCTGCGTGCAGTGCGCACATCCTCTGCTCGGACAGACCGCGTGCCTGCGTTCAACGACCTTGAAAATGACGTTTCGCAGGAAGATATGCTGGATCACTTACAATCCGTAGACGTCGCGCGCGACGGGAGAAAGTTGCAGGCGACTGCTCGGGTCTTGGACTGTTTGACGACCGCAGAGAGATGCCAACTGTTCAGGGGACACGGAACCAAGGTCAGCCAACAGAGTAGCGTCGGTCAGACGACGGACGTCGATCAGGCTTCTAGTACCGAACGGACATTAGAATCGCACTGGAAGACAGAGTACGAACTTCGGCGTACGCGATGGAAGCAGAACCTGCTATCTCAAGGCACGACTTCGACGACCACTCGTACTCAAGTCGAGGAAGGCACAGACGCTCCTGCTGCTGTCATCAGAACACAAGACAGCTTATCCGAAGGCGAACCGTCTATTCGCATTGCTGAACCAATTTTTCCGTCTAGGCCGATTTTGGTGGACATACCGGCGCATATCCGCCAATGGCGCTTGAACAGTGAGCAAGCACGGGCGTTCACCATTATTGCAGAACATTCCATGGATTCGCGACCTGATCCTTTGCGAATGTACCTAGGTGGATTTGGAGGAACGGGCAAGTCTCGGGTTATTCAAGCCTTAACTGCTTACTTCGAAGCGAAAAACGAAGTCCGCCGCCTCCGGTTGGCGTCATACACTGGTATCGCTGCGCGTAATATCAGAGGTGTAACTTTACATTCCGCCCTCAGCCTCGATCAGAGAAAAGCTGGACGTACTGTAGGAAACAAGACTCGCGGCGACTTGGCGTCTATGTGGGAGGGCGTGGACTACCTGCTCATTGACGAGATATCCATGGTCGGATGTAAGCTCTTAGCACAAATCAGCGAAGCTCTGTGCGACGCAAAGGGAAACACCAACCCATTCGGCGGTATGAGCGTGATTGTAGCTGGAGATTTTGCTCAGTTACCGCCCGTTGGCGAAACCAGACTCTACGCGTGGATCAACACGGAGAGTAGAGGCAGTTCGGCGCGCAATAGCGGGCAGCTCATCGTCGCTGGAAAACTGCTGTGGCTGTCGTTCACCACGGTCGTAATGTTACATCAGATAATGCGGCAACACGGACCTGAAAACACTGCTTTCGTCGAGCTGTTGGCACGCCTGCGTGTAGGACAATGCACTGCAGAAGATTATGAGCTTTTGCAAAGCCGTGTATTAGATAACAATCCTAACGTTTTGAATGAGGAAGGATGGGATGACGCACCACTCATAGTGTACGACAACGCGGCCAAGGATGCCCTAAACGTGAAAGCAGCTGAGGCATTTGCCCACAACACCGGCCGTGAGCTTCACTGGTACTACGCAGTTGATCGCCATCGCGGCAAATGTATCACAGATGAAGCGTTGCAAACTCACCTGACGTCCTTGCATTCCGGTCAGACAAATCAGCGTTTAGGGAGAATACCTCTAGTTTTGGGGATGCCGGTCATAATCTGCCAAAACTTCGACGTTAGCGGAGGGATCGTCAACGGAAGCATCGGAACATTGACCCACATCCGGTATCGTACAGACGTGGCCACAGGGCACCGTCTCCTTACGTCGTGTGTTGTGCGCCTCTCTAACATCCTGGGGGAATCTATGACCGGTCTAGACGGAGATCAGTATCCCGTGCTAGAAGACACGGTGGACATGACGTTCGTCCATCCGCATTCTGGCAAAAGATTGACCATTAAGCGAACGCAAGTGCCGATACAGCCAGCGTTTGCACTTACATCCCATAAATCCCAGGGCCAGACGTTTGAACGCGTGATCATCGACCTGGAGAGCTGTCGGGGTTCCGAGGCTCCATATGTGATGCTCTCGCGAGCTACGAGCCTAAGCGGAGTGATCATTCTGCGTCCATTCGCTTTAGCTCGAATTACGTGTCGGGCTTCGCAAGATTTCAGGCGGGAAACTAGCCGTTTGCAACAGTTGGCTCTGCAGACGATCGTCGATCGCACGGAAACAGACCCCAGTGTCGCACGCCGTGCGCGCGAGCAGTTGAACGATTCACAGAAAGATGTAAGCGCAAGCTTGCCGACAACACAGTCTCCAAAGAAGCGGAAGTATGCGAGCTCCTCAATGCCATCCAAGCGAAGAAAGACTTGAGTGATCTGTGAAGTTGGTCCATGTGTGCGCGGAGGACCTCCTCGTCGCGCGAGGTCGCGCGTTGGCCGCACAACCTAATTTAAGCGCTGAGGATAACTTTTGGCGCTCTAACGCTGTGCCACGACCCGCTCGCTCAGCGCTTGACACCGTACCCGCTTCCCTGCTCCGAACTATGTCTTCATGACCGCCTGCTCACCTATGACACGTTCAGCTGCAGACACTATGGCCTGCGCGCGCGCGATACGGAAGACGGGGTAGCGCCCGCGGGGACGACAGGTTCGGCAGACGGGGCTCGCCTCGATCAAGCTCGCAAACCCCTGTACCACAGATCCCACCGCCGATCCCGGACAACGGCTCCCCGCAAATAAGTCCACGCGCGTACAATGAAACGTCCGACGTCCTTGACCGCCCAACTCTACACTTGTACGCACCGCTCTTTCCTTCGGCATACCTACTCTATGGCCATCGTCTCCAGGGAATTCTTCCTGTTCTTGCGGGATCACAATACCGCGTACGAGAGGCACCGTGCGATATTCGTGAATTCCACAGCATATTCGTACTGACCGCCTTCCGTAGAACGGCGCAGCGAAGGTTTTCCTGACGAAAGCGAGCATGTGTTCTACAACGGCGAATGGCGCATCACCATCAGAAGCTATGTCAACAACGTATTTCAGGCAGGAGTCAATGAAACATTCCCCGCTCTGCCTGCCTGTCTCGCGGTATGATATCCCTGTTTACAGACTGATAATTCGGCCACTGATGGTCTCCGCAGCCAGACACATTCGGGATCTACGACATGGAGCTGTCGCGGGCAGCCATGGATCCCCGAGTACTCATCATATGGCGCAAGCTGACGCCGTATCAGCGACGCCGTCACCACGCCCAGTTCACGATCATGTTCGCCATTCCTTCTCGTCGACCGTACAGCGTCGTGCACCTCGCTTTCTTCCTCCTCCGCTTCACGTACCTCGCTATTCGAACCTACGTCACCCGGCATTACGACTTCGACATTCATAAGCAGCCCCAGATGCGCGCCTTAGCGTATCATCTCAGCAGCGGGCGCGCGTACGGCATCGCCTTCTACGACTACATCGATGACGTTTACGAGGACGCCGTGGCCTCCCAGCCGTCGTACCCCCAGTACCAAGCCAACCCTATCGCGGGACTTCCTATCACGACTTGGCCGCCGGTGCAAGCTGACCTCGTCGCGGAGCTAGAGGTTTTACGGTGCTACTATGATGCAACGTAAGGGTCCGCTTTCCGTCGCTGTCTATATTCTCACATAGCATCGACAGCGCTCTCGCGCGTGCGTAGGCAGGATGATCTGGCGATTCGTACATGGAGAGAACGTGCGAATCTATGTCAACGACGACTGCGTGCTAAATCCAGCAACTCCTTCCGCCCCGGACGAAATCTAACTGGTCGCGCGTGTTTCTTCTGTTGTGCTGCACCGTCAAGGGTTACACCTTCGCGCGCGACGAGGCTGACGGGGAACTGGTCAGTTGTACCACGATTGACACTGTGCGATGTACGTACCGCGTCAGTACCGCCCGCACGGCTTCGTCGTCCCCCTTCCGCATATTCACGTAATTCGCGCGGGTGCGCACTTTCCGAACGACGCCATGACGCACGAAAATGGCGTGGTAATTCCAGTCCTCCATCGCAGGCTGGTGAGCCTCCGCGCGAGGGTGTTCGGCTGTAGTTGGACCCGCTTCCGACTTCTCGCCCTCCGCACATAGCATCTGCATCATGAAGCCCCCGGAACGACAGGCTGCCGACTTTCCCCACAGCGGACGTCCGTGAAGACCGTCCCAGACCCGAGTCTGGCCTTCAGGGAAGCGAGCCACGACCGAAAGACGAATGCCGCCATCTTCCCCATCCGCGGTCGAGACAGAAACGATCACGAAGCGCCCCACCCCGCCTGGCCCGAGATAATACGCTCGGATCTGGCGAATGCGGGTAAGTGCAGATCGTGCGGGTCTTGGAGAACGGCGAACCTGACGCATTCCGAACAGGAAACACTCGGACCATGGGTGACAAGAGCGCCCCTATATACGGACGACGACCTTCATTCCTCCACCTCCTGACGGCACCACGGCACGGAAGAATGATCAAGCGTTCGGGGTGCCCCTCTTGCACACGCCGCCGCGACCGCGATATCAAAAGCGTCGTGGACTGAGGCACGACACTCAGCGGAACTTCCCTCCGCGTCCATCCACGCCCGCCCCCACGCCCGCTATCGCCCCTCCGACTGCGCTCTTCGTGTTTGAACCCTCCTCGCTCTTCACCGCTTTCGTTGTATGGCCATGGTAGGACCCTCTTCGCGCAAGACGAGAGCGGCCGACGACCTTCAGTCGTCTCCGGCGAAGCGTGCCAAGTACGTATTGCACTTCCTCTCTGTGTGCATCGCCAACGCTGAACGCCTGGTACAGGAAAGCTGCCCCATCTTCCGATAACGCATCGTCGACGACCACCGCCAGCGACGACCTCAATCAAGGCAACGTCCATACGTATACCTGCCCATCACTCCACCGTCTTTGCGGTCGCTGACCCTCCGCCATAGCGATCAGCAACCCGCGGTGGACGGGCCCGTCGACGCCAACAACACCGCCTCCGTTGTCGCGCACACTGCCGCCGAGGACGATGACTTGGTACGTAGCATACATACTGATATGCCGCTTCGTACACTTACACGAAATGCAGAGTCCCCCTCCCGTGTTAGATCTCCCTCCTTACGTCGAAGATAGCGCTATTGCGTACGTCGACTGAACTGCACTGCGTCGCAACTGTGTCTTACACTCACGCGCTTCCACAGCCGCTTGGAGCGTCTCCACTCCTTCCGCGAGCCTGATTTCAACCGCTACGGCATCGGGTATCTTCCCGCTACCGCCACATGGGGGGATGCGCCCGATGGACGCTTCTCCCCGACTGAACATCTACTCTGCTACAGGACCAAGCCCCTCGTTGTGTGGATGGTCGGCATCGTGCGGACACTCCAGCTGACGCACGACGAGCAGTTCTCCGTTGGCCTTCAACTGTTGTGCGAACTCGACGAGAAGGCCGCGAAGTACAACGCCTTCACGCGGTGCAAGCCGGAGGCCTGTGAGTCGATGTCTCCGATCTGCTATGCCTGTTCTCGCTAACGCGTCAACCAGTCCCGGGCAAGAGCGCGACGCTCACGTTCGCCAACAAGTGGCTGCCGAAGAAGAAGCAAGGGACTATGCACACGTTCGACGAGGTGTATAACGCCGTCGACCGCGACCTCCGAGGATGGGACGAGGCCGCAAAGATCCCAGCGGACCGCGTCAACTTCTCCGACATCGTCCTTGTCGAGTGCTACGTGCGGCGCTACAAGAACAAGGAGTTGAACGAAGGGAAACGCTGGACTGCGTGGAAGACCTCCTTCTCCCTCCTTCGCATCGCCCTCGTCGTAGAGGGAGAACAGCTTTTCGATGAGCCGCTCCCGGAGTCTTCTGCCGTGATTTGATGGTGAGTCCGTTCCACCCTCGTTTGTGAAGGGCAACCAACGCTCACGCTGTCTTTGTTTAGCTTGACAGCGCGCGCGGACTGTCGACCGTAGCTTCCTCGCGTATGAATGTACACCCCGTGCCCACTTCACATCTCGCACAACTAGCGTATCTTACCACTCTGTACTCATGTACACGTTCGTGCCCAATTCACCTCGCGCGCAACACGCGTTACTTGTTCGTGCCTACCTCACCTCGCGCGCAATCCGCGTAGCATACTCCGGCGTACCCATGTACATGTCCGTGCGTGCTTCGCGCCGCGCGCAACACGCGAAGCAGTATGCCTATTTGCAGTTCGTCGTCGGGCTTACAGCACCTCGCGCGCGGCACCCGTACGAACCGTGCGCAGCTTACCGCCCTACCCTCACCGGCTAAGAAGAGCGAACACGAGCTCTGGCTCTTTCAGACCCGCGGCTACATCCCTTGCCACCAAGACGACCTCGCGCCCCTCAGGAGGCTACCGCGCCTGAGTACCAGCCCGTATGCCTAGTCGGGCTTACAGCATATTGCGCGCAACACCCGTACGAACCGTGCGCAGCTTACCGCCCTCTCCTCACCGGCTAGGAAGAGGGAACGTGCGTTCTGGCTCTTTCAAACCCGCGGCTGCATCCCTCGTCGCGCGCCTCACTGGTGGGGCACACGCGGAGGCGCAAAGTTACCACGCCTGAGTACCGGTCTGAGTCACACGACGTGTTCGCGTCACAGGAGGGGAGCGCTGAAGAGCTACGTTCGCGCACGCAACAACATAGGACACTGCAGTCTTTTCGCAGATGGAGATCGTACATTCACAGAACGAAGACGTACATTCACAAGACATGGAACCGACTACAAGTACACCGGCGCATTCCCGCTCATTCGACCTGCATAGCTCCTGCCGCCGCACCCCTACCTTCGTCGTCCTCATCAAGATCGTCCATCCCGATGCTGAAGATGGACGGCATGGCGATCACCTTCGGGAGGTGCGGCACATCCTCGGACACCGTAAGGTCCGTGCGTTCGAACCGCTCCTGTTCACACAACCAGGTAAGACGGAGGATGTCGCGTGCATGTGGTTGAGGACTCACTCGGACCTCAGGAGCCCGCCACAAACGAACGACCTCCATGAGAGCAAACTTGATGATCGTTCCGATCCTCCTCTGACGACGGACAAGCTGGATGTCGACATACGCCGACACCTCGACAAAGTCACCTCGGCGCAGCGACGTCGGGGCGATGCGCATGCTGTTCTTGTTGTCGCGGCGTGTGCCCGTCGGGATGAGGTGATCGACACGCCACTTGGCGGACATCTTACGCGCGTGTCCGCCAGGATCGGAAGCGTTGCCCAAACGTACTTCAGGTGCTTGATCACCCGAGGCGTGGACCTGTGTGAAAGAGGTGAGCAATGCCTCGACTACGACTATCGCACACTGACCTTTGTGAACACACGACGTTCAAGGAAGATGGTCGACTCCGAGTCCGGTTTCTCCTCAAGCTCCAGGCCAACCTTCGCGCTCACGAAGTCGCGAATGTTGCGGAGGGTGCGCACTTGAGCGGCGAATGCGTCTGTGACGCCACCCGACTCAAGTGTCACGTACTGCACAGCAGCCGACGCCGAACAATCACTTAATCGTGCATATGTGAGTGACGCGTCGGCGATACTAGCGTGGTCGCACTCACCGGTCCCAGTTACCCAACGGAGTGACGTTGAAGTCACCCAGGAACCCCTGCAGGACAACGACGACGAGTTCCGCGGAACCCCGTTTCTCCTTCGGCAGCATCAGCGAGCGGTAGATCAAGTGCCTGCGGCCCAGCGATGTCTCCTCGTCGTCGTCCTGCTGCGCTATGGTGGCCCAGTCGCATATCCCCTCGAAGGTCTCGGGGATGTACTGGTACGTGTCGGTGACCTGCAGGTCGAACAAGCCTGATGAAGCTCGCCCTAGACCCGCCGGCCAAATGGCAGGGACAATGGTGCGATTAGCTGCCAGGATGCGAGGTAAGTGGATGAAAAGGACGACGACAACAGTCAACTGACCGGTGACAACGGACATGTAGAGCAACAGGGAGAATACAGCCGCGAGTCGCGCTGCGCAGAGGACTTCTGCCTAAATAACCGACGAGCGACGCGCTCTGGGCGATCTGGCTACCCGTATTCCGCCCACTAGATCGCCGATCTTTGCACAAGACGTGTCGTCCCCCCCTTAAGGTGCGTGAACCGCGGGGTTTGCACCCATAATCGTCATGTCATCCCTCAGCGACACTACGGAAACCGAGGAATCTGCAATACAAGTTCCTATCTACGTTCACTTGCCGCCTATCGAGGCGACGGGGAATAGGGTACGGCAATAACAGCGTCTAAACTGATTTGCTCGGTGCACTAACCGTTTTTCAGCGGCAATTACTCCTCACCGTCGACGTGCAGCGGTCCGCCAACGACCGTACCGAGATCGGCGTTGTATGGGACGAGATTTCCCTGCCGCAACCCTACCAGCCCGCTCCGCTGCTGCCACGCGCGTCGTTCCCTGTGCTGCCAGGAGTGCAAGTCTTCGTTCCCCGGAACGCCCTCTTCTCTCCGGTGTTTCTCGTTGTCTCGCAAATCGATCGCTTCCGCTTGCCCGTAAGTCATGCCCTGGAATATAGCGGCACCCCCTAACAAATCCCTGACAGGCACGTCTTCTGATTGCTGTCAGCATAACGCCGTCAGCTGAGGACCACGAGAACACCGTCAGCGTCGAAATCGACGCCCGGTATCTGCCGGAGCAGCGTCGCGGGCGCGTTCGGTTGGATTTGATCCAAGCATTGCGCAACTCCGCCCCGGAACTGACCTTCCACTACGACGACGCAGCCGTTCTCCTCAGGACTTTGCAGCAGCTGTCTCAATCGACGTCTCGCGGCGAGCCGGCCCCCGAACCCGAGCTCGCTCCTCACGGCAACGCCGAACCCGACTCGGAGACCGAGGTGGAGGCGCTCCTGTTCTAGATAGCCACCCGCCTAGCCACTCCGGAGAATGACACCGTTCATTGCTGCGACCCCTGATGAAAACACTGCATATACCGACCACTGCAGTTACCTGTTTCGCGCTCCGCTCACGAATTATGCCGCGGTCACGCGAACGTCCCCGCGTTTCCATTCCGCTTCAAGTCAAACTGCCGCGAGGGCCGAACTCCACAGACGAGGTCCGTGCCTTGCCGTGACTTCGAGAATCGTGCTAATATGCTCCACATAGCGAGACCTCGACATTGTCGTGACCGCGACTAGAGTCGCGCGACACCACACGTCAGTCTCGGCGACGTGCGAAGTCATCCCATCCTTACACGCACCGGACACCCGAGCGGGGACAACAACGGTTCCCTCGCCCATGATCGCCGGAGTGCAATACTTCCTTCCGCGGAACGCCCTGCTCTCACCGATCTACATCACCGTGGCTCGAATCGGACATTCCACAATGCGAGTATGTAGACCACTGTCCCGTGTTGAACCGGCAAACTCACATTGGGCAGCGCCGCGCTCTCATCAGAATAACAGTGCAACAATGCATCCCGGGAGATGAGACGTCCATTCGCCTGCGGCTGTACGCTGTAAAGTTGAGGCGACCTCGCCGGTGCGGGTTTACAATAGACGATCCTGTAGACTCGCTTTCGGCTAGCCCGATCGTTTGAAAACAAGACATCTCCTTTCCCTCTTGGCTGCCCTGACCCCATCTCGCTGCCCTGCTGACATACAGCCCCCCGACGTCAGCTGCGATCGTACGCGCAAAGTGCACCAAACAATCCGTCCGCCTCGAACGACACACGCGAGCCCAGTCTTGCGCTCGTCGCCTCCCACCATGGCCCGTCTCACATCGCACTTCTACCTCTTCGCGCACAACGCACGCCTTCCGGAGGTCCGCCCCAGTACGTTCTGTACTGCTACTACTTAGAACCCCCCATTGACGAAGACACTTCGTTCAGGGCGCATTGCACAGGGGTACCCGGACGAAGGAGACGGCGTGCAGTACACGCACCACAACCGATCCGCTATCATGGCCGTCGTGAACACTGTCCCTTATCTAGGGATGCCGGCTTTGTTCCCAATCTTGCCAGAGCTACTCGCGGTATGTGCTCCGCATACAACGAGGAACGGGATTAACTTACACTTCACAGCCTGAGAACGGCGGAGTCTACCACAACGCTCTAGCGGACATCCAACCTGACCTCCGCGTACTCTTCATCTGGGAAGAACTACACATCGCGCACCGCCTCGCCCACCACAACGCGAGACACGCCGTACACTTGCAGATCTTCTGTGAGGCGCCGCACAGCGCCGGTCTACTAGCGGTCGTTCTGCTTCGTCTGTTGGATCACGCCGCTCGGAACGCTAGACCTTCACGCTTTCCGAAGCTGAAGGACTTGCAGTACTCCATCACGCCATCCGCCGTCTACGCCAGCGCCTACTTCACCGGGTTCGAACGATCGTACAACATTGCCTCAGCGTTCGCTGCCGTGCAACAATACTTCACGTTCACGCCCGAGGGAGATCGGGAGTTCCCACTCACCACATGGCCGGACAACCGTCGCGATATCGCTGCAACGGACAACGTCCTCGACTGCTATGCTACTGTGAAGTAAGTCCGCACGCCCAGGACTGCGAAACGCTCATTGACATACTCGCCGACAGGGCTCTCGCTGACGTATAAGATCAATTTGTGGAATAGCGCGAGGGCGGTAAACGGCGTAGTCTACGTATGCATTTGTCAATAAACGAGATCGTCGGTGCTCTGTGTGCTTCGCGTCTGAGTCCGGGAACCCACCCCGCCGCCGGTCGCCTTCCGGGCGTCGAGCTGTACCTGTCTCTCTATGAGGGCGAGATGCACGCTCGGTGGAACCAGACCCGTTCGGAACCTCTGCCTGTTCCTCAGGACGGCACCGCATGCCGAGAGATACGTTCCGAGGACCCCTATGAGGAACACCACGTGAAAGAGATCTGCATACTTGAGCAGCGTGGGGGCAGGGTCTGAGGAGACGACGACTCCCCCCTCCCGCCGTCGCCCCTTGTCCACCGAAATGTCCGCACGCATCTCACGCTTCTACCTCTTCGCCGGCAATCCTCGCGCCCCCCGCGGCGAACTTCGTAAGTGGTGGCATACGCACACTCCGTACAGCCGCTCACTGCCCGCAGGGCGCAGGGCCGAGGGTTTCCCGGACGAAGGAAACGGTATTCACTTTAACTACGACAACCGCGCCGCTATCATCAGTGTGGTGAACACAGTTTGGAAGCTGGGCTTACCCGCGCTGTTCCCCGTGCTTCCCGAACTGCTTGCGGTATGTCTCCTGTTTCACTGAGCGTCTTGGTTCTCACGTCTTCCCCAGCCCGACAACGGAGGCTTCTACGACGTCAACTTGGGAGACGGTATCCCCGACCCGCGAGCGCTGCTGATGTGGGAAGTCTTGGACCTGCACGATCGCGTGGCCCACGGGCATGCGACGTACGCCGTCCATTTCTTCATCTTCAGCAGCGGGACAGAGGTCGCAAAGGACCTCGCCTCCCTCCTCCTGCGCCTCGTGCGTGATGGAACTCAGGCTTCCATCGACCCGAACGACCCGAACGGCGCACCGCGTCGCTTCGCGAAGCTTACCGACCTGGTCTACTTCATGCGCCCTGGTTGCGTGTCCGGGTCAGCCTTTCTCTGCGGTATGAAGTATGCGTACGCGGAGGCACGGGCGTTCGCGAACGAGCATCCCGAATACACGGCTGAGTTGAAGGAACCGGAGCTCCCTCTGACCACCTGGCCGCCCGAGTGTCTTGCGTACACGCAACCTAACCTGGTCTGCAATGTGTACGAGACGGTTCTGTGAGTGCCTCTTTGCGTGTATCGCGCTGTGCTATCAGCTCACCGCGACTACAGCGCCCTCGCTCGCGTATTCTAACGGTGACTGCGGAAGTCCGAGCGTTGTTGTATTGTATTCCTGTATGATCGCGAGTGGCTGACTGACGAATACATGTCTTGTACACTGCGCGTGTGAGGCTAAAGCGTGAGCGATTGCCGGTCGGCGGTCACAGATCCCCTGAGGACGAGTGGCACGTGTGATGTTGTCCTTGTGTACTCAGACCTCAACACGGTAGAAAAGCATCGAGGGAGGAGAGCGTGTGCCGCCCAGCGACACTCCCATGAGCGCTTATACTTCGCACTTCTACCTCTTCGCGTCGGACGCCCACTCCGACGCAGGTCGCCTTCGTACGTTATTCTGCTCCAGCTGCTATAATATCTGTGTATCTCAGCCATTTCAGGGCGCATAGCTGAAAACTTCCCTGCCGAAGAAGATGGGGTGCGCTACACATACGCGAACCGACCGGCGATCCTCACTATCGTGAACATGGTGAGCGAGGTGGGAAGGGGCGCTATGTTTCCGCTGCTACCCGCACTCCTGGCTGTACGTTTGTTTGAGGGGTTCGACGAAACATTTTTGACACTCTGCGCAGCCGAACAACGGTGGCCTCTACAACTACCACCCTTGCGATGACCCGCAGGGGGCTTACTACGGCGACCGCGCAGAAGCTGTCCTGTTGTGGGACGTGCTCGACGACAGCGGACGAATCGCGCACAACGACGCGGCTCATGCGATCCACTTCCGTCTTTTCACCGAACATCCATTCTGCGCTGCGCATCTGGCAGTATTTCTACTCCATCTCGTCGAGCACGGCACTCGAAGGTCCGTTGAAGCCAACACGGAATCACATAATGCGCCTGCCTCCGCGGTGTTGAAAGATCTCGTATACTTCATACGACCGGACGGTGTTTGGGGGACAGCGTATATGGCGGGTATGGAACACGCGTACGCGGAGGCGCAGGCCTGGGGGGAAAAGGACGCCTACTACACGTTCGGTTACAAGCTTCCCCGAACACTGTCCATCACGACTTCGCCGGAACCTTACAGAGCATACGCCGGGTTCGGTACCGTCTTGTATTGCGTCCAGATTGCCAAGTAAGTGACTTGCAGCCTCGAGAACCAACTCCTCACTGACCTCTCTGCACAGGGCCCTAGAACGCGTTTAAAAGTGGGGGAGGACGTAATAACTCTGTAGCGCCGACGAGCGGCATAGCCCGCCACCGGTGCACCGGGGTGCGTTTGAGACACGCAGACAGTGACTCGATGTCTCCCCCACTTTTAAACGCGTTCTAGGGCCCTGTGCAGAGAGGTCAGTGAGGAGTTGGTTCTCGAGGCTGCAAGTCACTTACTTGGCAATCTGGACGCAATACAAGACGGTACCGAACCCGGCGTATGCTCTGTAAGGTTCCGGCGAAGTCGTGATGGACAGTGTTCGGGGAAGCTTGTAACCGAACGTGTAGTAGGCGTCCTTTTCCCCCCAGGCCTGCGCCTCCGCGTACGCGTGTTCCATACCCGCCATATACGCTGTCCCCCAAACACCGTCCGGTCGTATGAAGTATACGAGATCTTTCAACACCGCGGAGGCAGGCGCATTATGTGATTCCGTGTTGGCTTCAACGGACCTTCGAGTGCCGTGCTCGACGAGATGGAGTAGAAATACTGCCAGATGCGCAGCGCAGAATGGATGTTCGGTGAAAAGACGGAAGTGGATCGCATGAGCCGCGTCGTTGTGCGCGATTCGTCCGCTGTCGTCGAGCACGTCCCACAACAGGACAGCTTCTGCGCGGTCGCCGTAGTAAGCCCCCTGCGGGTCATCGCAAGGGTGGTAGTTGTAGAGGCCACCGTTGTTCGGCTGCGCAGAGTGTCAAAAATGTTTCGTCGAACCCCTCAAACAAACGTACAGCCAGGAGTGCGGGTAGCAGCGGAAACATAGCGCCCCTTCCCACCTCGCTCACCATGTTCACGATAGTGAGGATCGCCGGTCGGTTCGCGTATGTGTAGCGCACCCCATCTTCTTCGGCAGGGAAGTTTTCAGCTATGCGCCCTGAAATGGCTGAGATACACAGATATTATAGCAGCTGGAGCAGAATAACGTACGAAGGCGACCTGCGTCGGAGTGGGCGTCCGACGCGAAGAGGTAGAAGTGCGAAGTATAAGCGCTCATGGGAGTGTCGCTGGGCGGCACACGCTCTCCTCCCTCGATGCTTTTCTACCGTGTTGAGGTCTGAGTACACAAGGACAACATCACACGTGCCACTCGTCCTCAGGGGATCTGTGACCGCCGACCGGCAATCGCTCACGCTTTAGCCTCACACGCGCAGTGTACAAGACATGTATTCGTCAGTCAGCCACTCGCGATCATACAGGAATACAATACAACAACGCTCGGACTTCCGCAGTCACCGTTAGAATACGCGAGCGAGGGCGCTGTAGTCGCGGTGAGCTGATAGCACAGCGCGATACACGCAAAGAGGCACTCACAGAACCGTCTCGTACACATTGCAGACCAGGTTAGGTTGCGTGTACGCAAGACACTCGGGCGGCCAGGTGGTCAGAGGGAGCTCCGGTTCCTTCAACTCAGCCGTGTATTCGGGATGCTCGTTCGCGAACGCCCGTGCCTCCGCGTACGCATACTTCATACCGCAGAGAAAGGCTGACCCGGACACGCAACCAGGGCGCATGAAGTAGACCAGGTCGGTAAGCTTCGCGAAGCGACGCGGTGCGCCGTTCGGGTCGTTCGGGTCGATGGAAGCCTGAGTTCCATCACGCACGAGGCGCAGGAGGAGGGAGGCGAGGTCCTTTGCGACCTCTGTCCCGCTGCTGAAGATGAAGAAATGGACGGCGTACGTCGCATGCCCGTGGGCCACGCGATCGTGCAGGTCCAAGACTTCCCACATCAGCAGCGCTCGCGGGTCGGGGATACCGTCTCCCAAGTTGACGTCGTAGAAGCCTCCGTTGTCGGGCTGGGGAAGACGTGAGAACCAAGACGCTCAGTGAAACAGGAGACATACCGCAAGCAGTTCGGGAAGCACGGGGAACAGCGCGGGTAAGCCCAGCTTCCAAACTGTGTTCACCACACTGATGATAGCGGCGCGGTTGTCGTAGTTAAAGTGAATACCGTTTCCTTCGTCCGGGAAACCCTCGGCCCTGCGCCCTGCGGGCAGTGAGCGGCTGTACGGAGTGTGCGTATGCCACCACTTACGAAGTTCGCCGCGGGGGGCGCGAGGATTGCCGGCGAAGAGGTAGAAGCGTGAGATGCGTGCGGACATTTCGGTGGACAAGGGGCGACGGCGGGAGGGGGGAGTCGTCGTCTCCTCAGACCCTGCCCCCACGCTGCTCAAGTATGCAGATCTCTTTCACGTGGTGTTCCTCATAGGGGTCCTCGGAACGTATCTCTCGGCATGCGGTGCCGTCCTGAGGAACAGGCAGAGGTTCCGAACGGGTCTGGTTCCACCGAGCGTGCATCTCGCCCTCATAGAGAGACAGGTACAGCTCGACGCCCGGAAGGCGACCGGCGGCGGGGTGGGTTCCCGGACTCAGACGCGAAGCACACAGAGCACCGACGATCTCGTTTATTGACAAATGCATACGTAGACTACGCCGTTTACCGCCCTCGCGCTATTCCACAAATTGATCTTATACGTCAGCGAGAGCCCTGTCGGCGAGTATGTCAATGAGCGTTTCGCAGTCCTGGGCGTGCGGACTTACTTCACAGTAGCATAGCAGTCGAGGACGTTGTCCGTTGCAGCGATATCGCGACGGTTGTCCGGCCATGTGGTGAGTGGGAACTCCCGATCTCCCTCGGGCGTGAACGTGAAGTATTGTTGCACGGCAGCGAACGCTGAGGCAATGTTGTACGATCGTTCGAACCCGGTGAAGTAGGCGCTGGCGTAGACGGCGGACGGCGTGATGGAGTACTGCAAGTCCTTCAGCTTCGGAAAGCGTGAAGGTCTAGCGTTCCGAGCGGCGTGATCCAACAGACGAAGCAGAACGACCGCTAGTAGACCGGCGCTGTGCGGCGCCTCACAGAAGATCTGCAAGTGTACGGCGTGTCTCGCGTTGTGGTGGGCGAGGCGGTGCGCGATGTGTAGTTCTTCCCAGATGAAGAGTACGCGGAGGTCAGGTTGGATGTCCGCTAGAGCGTTGTGGTAGACTCCGCCGTTCTCAGGCTGTGAAGTGTAAGTTAATCCCGTTCCTCGTTGTATGCGGAGCACATACCGCGAGTAGCTCTGGCAAGATTGGGAACAAAGCCGGCATCCCTAGATAAGGGACAGTGTTCACGACGGCCATGATAGCGGATCGGTTGTGGTGCGTGTACTGCACGCCGTCTCCTTCGTCCGGGTACCCCTGTGCAATGCGCCCTGAACGAAGTGTCTTCGTCAATGGGGGGTTCTAAGTAGTAGCAGTACAGAACGTACTGGGGCGGACCTCCGGAAGGCGTGCGTTGTGCGCGAAGAGGTAGAAGTGCGATGTGAGACGGGCCATGGTGGGAGGCGACGAGCGCAAGACTGGGCTCGCGTGTGTCGTTCGAGGCGGACGGATTGTTTGGTGCACTTTGCGCGTACGATCGCAGCTGACGTCGGGGGGCTGTATGTCAGCAGGGCAGCGAGATGGGGTCAGGGCAGCCAAGAGGGAAAGGAGATGTCTTGTTTTCAAACGATCGGGCTAGCCGAAAGCGAGTCTACAGGATCGTCTATTGTAAACCCGCACCGGCGAGGTCGCCTCAACTTTACAGCGTACAGCCGCAGGCGAATGGACGTCTCATCTCCCGGGATGCATTGTTGCACTGTTATTCTGATGAGAGCGCGGCGCTGCCCAATGTGAGTTTGCCGGTTCAACACGGGACAGTGGTCTACATACTCGCATTGTGGAATGTCCGATTCGAGCCACGGTGATGTAGATCGGTGAGAGCAGGGCGTTCCGCGGAAGGAAGTATTGCACTCCGGCGATCATGGGCGAGGGAACCGTTGTTGTCCCCGCTCGGGTGTCCGGTGCGTGTAAGGATGGGATGACTTCGCACGTCGCCGAGACTGACGTGTGGTGTCGCGCGACTCTAGTCGCGGTCACGACAATGTCGAGGTCTCGCTATGTGGAGCATATTAGCACGATTCTCGAAGTCACGGCAAGGCACGGACCTCGTCTGTGGAGTTCGGCCCTCGCGGCAGTTTGACTTGAAGCGGAATGGAAACGCGGGGACGTTCGCGTGACCGCGGCATAATTCGTGAGCGGAGCGCGAAACAGGTAACTGCAGTGGTCGGTATATGCAGTGTTTTCATCAGGGGTCGCAGCAATGAACGGTGTCATTCTCCGGAGTGGCTAGGCGGGTGGCTATCTAGAACAGGAGCGCCTCCACCTCGGTCTCCGAGTCGGGTTCGGCGTTGCCGTGAGGAGCGAGCTCGGGTTCGGGGGCCGGCTCGCCGCGAGACGTCGATTGAGACAGCTGCTGCAAAGTCCTGAGGAGAACGGCTGCGTCGTCGTAGTGGAAGGTCAGTTCCGGGGCGGAGTTGCGCAATGCTTGGATCAAATCCAACCGAACGCGCCCGCGACGCTGCTCCGGCAGATACCGGGCGTCGATTTCGACGCTGACGGTGTTCTCGTGGTCCTCAGCTGACGGCGTTATGCTGACAGCAATCAGAAGACGTGCCTGTCAGGGATTTGTTAGGGGGTGCCGCTATATTCCAGGGCATGACTTACGGGCAAGCGGAAGCGATCGATTTGCGAGACAACGAGAAACACCGGAGAGAAGAGGGCGTTCCGGGGAACGAAGACTTGCACTCCTGGCAGCACAGGGAACGACGCGCGTGGCAGCAGCGGAGCGGGCTGGTAGGGTTGCGGCAGGGAAATCTCGTCCCATACAACGCCGATCTCGGTACGGTCGTTGGCGGACCGCTGCACGTCGACGGTGAGGAGTAATTGCCGCTGAAAAACGGTTAGTGCACCGAGCAAATCAGTTTAGACGCTGTTATTGCCGTACCCTATTCCCCGTCGCCTCGATAGGCGGCAAGTGAACGTAGATAGGAACTTGTATTGCAGATTCCTCGGTTTCCGTAGTGTCGCTGAGGGATGACATGACGATTATGGGTGCAAACCCCGCGGTTCACGCACCTTAAGGGGGGGACGACACGTCTTGTGCAAAGATCGGCGATCTAGTGGGCGGAATACGGGTAGCCAGATCGCCCAGAGCGCGTCGCTCGTCGGTTATTTAGGCAGAAGTCCTCTGCGCAGCGCGACTCGCGGCTGTATTCTCCCTGTTGCTCTACATGTCCGTTGTCACCGGTCAGTTGACTGTTGTCGTCGTCCTTTTCATCCACTTACCTCGCATCCTGGCAGCTAATCGCACCATTGTCCCTGCCATTTGGCCGGCGGGTCTAGGGCGAGCTTCATCAGGCTTGTTCGACCTGCAGGTCACCGACACGTACCAGTACATCCCCGAGACCTTCGAGGGGATATGCGACTGGGCCACCATAGCGCAGCAGGACGACGACGAGGAGACATCGCTGGGCCGCAGGCACTTGATCTACCGCTCGCTGATGCTGCCGAAGGAGAAACGGGGTTCCGCGGAACTCGTCGTCGTTGTCCTGCAGGGGTTCCTGGGTGACTTCAACGTCACTCCGTTGGGTAACTGGGACCGGTGAGTGCGACCACGCTAGTATCGCCGACGCGTCACTCACATATGCACGATTAAGTGATTGTTCGGCGTCGGCTGCTGTGCAGTACGTGACACTTGAGTCGGGTGGCGTCACAGACGCATTCGCCGCTCAAGTGCGCACCCTCCGCAACATTCGCGACTTCGTGAGCGCGAAGGTTGGCCTGGAGCTTGAGGAGAAACCGGACTCGGAGTCGACCATCTTCCT